>DWHO01001972.1:0-14177 GCA_018247575.1 Eurytides lysithous rurik | reverse complement strand
GTGTGTACTATACAATTGAATATAAGATATGTATTTACATTTACATAAAATATAAAAGTAGTATAATATATAAATACATAAATTCGATAAATCTCTGTAAACGATTAGTTTAGAGATAGATAGTGATCTTTAACCTGTTTTTGTAAATGACAACACAGATACCTTACAGAGAATCGGCGTAAACTTTTTTTTAATGATTTAGGCTGACAAACGAGCGAGCGGCTCGCCCCATTGACGTTTGCAGCATTATAGAACTAGCAAATGCGTTGCCAGCTTTTAAGGAGGGAAATTTTATGAAGGGGGAGGGAGAATGAGTGGTAGGGAAGAGGAGGAGCATCAAGGGGGACCCATTGGGAATGTAGTGAGAGAGGGAGGAAGGAAAGGGAGGGGGATGGGCCACCGGCCACCTCACTCGCCGGACGAAACGCAGAAGCAAAAACACTTCCGCTTTACGCCGATTTTCTGTGAGGTCGTGATACTAATCCGGTTCGAGCCGGCCCATTCAGCAGCGTGGCTCTACCACCGTATAACCTTTATTGTAAAATATTTATTCTTTATTGTAAAAAAAAACTTAAACAAGGGTTACAAAGGGCATCACTCAACCCAATGTATTTCTGATGTATGAATGTGGATTACACACAGAGATTTACATCCCCAAGAGCAGTGTATTTCGGTATAAAAACCTAAATACATGTAATCAAGATCAAGAGCACAGGTCTCGAGTGATTTTATTTTATATGTTACTCTAATAGTTACCCGCTGTACGCTATTGAGAATAATAAGTCATGTTCGGATGACATCTGCTATATAATAAAGTTACAATGGTGTAAAGCAGAGGTTCGCAAACATTTTTTTCTCTTAGACCACTTTCAAAATTCTACCGGTTTCACTAAACTTTCTACTGCACCACACTAGCACATTCTTAAAACTTGCTAAAACATGTGAAAATTAGATCGAACCACGCCCCCGCCGGATCGTCCTTTAGTTAAAATTTAAGTCGTTTTTGTTGGGTGTAATTTCAATAAAAATTACGCTGGTACTGGTCGCTGTGACTTAAAAACTGAAGTGTATCTCAATCGGTTGATTTTGTTTTGAGTTGAGATATCTACGAAAAAGGACAACGTACGTCGGATCAAATAAACATTATTATGTTAGAATTTAGAGTGGAAATCCTCAATAACAAATGTAGTAATAAGCTAAACCAAAAATTTTCACCAGACATACACCAACCGACTTGGTTTAATTATGACTTCATGTGTCATTTATTACGTTTTTGCTTTCCAGTGTCGATATGAACTATGACTATACTGTATACACTTGTCAATAATTAAGTAAAAATATGAATTACGTACAGGGAGAGAATAATCACTAAGGTTGAGACGTCACGAAATGTTTACGCGGAATCCGCGGAAAGCGTCCTGACTAACGGTTCTCGTACAAACGGCAATGAGTAAGCTGCGAGTGGGATTTTCGAGATGCGGTCAACGCATACAAGTCATATTAACGTTTTCACGCAATCACAATGTTTGTTCGATTTGCGTAACAGAACGTTTAACTATAGATTAGCTGCTGGCTTCAATTATAGATTGGCTTGTGCAACTGGTGACGAGTGGATAAGGGCGATGGGCCGATAGAAATTGTTCAATTACGTTTATTCAGATGGTTAAGAACGTCACTTACAATGTTGTGCCGTAGGCTGTTGCCACACACTACGTATAATTTGTGTGTATTAACAACTGCCCGCTTCCTAGCACTTACATTCAACGAACGGTTTAAGGAACGCGTATTAAATTGGTGTCGAGACTTCTACTTGTGTTTATATGCACAGTTACAATATCACTCAGTTTAATTTTACAGTCCACTTTAGACGTGTTTTCAATTTTCATAATCAAGTAAATCAATACGGAATATGTGTAGCCTAGCAATTGCTAAGTAGTCTAGGCTCGACCAAAGGAGATTTTCTATCAAATAGTAACATTTTGTCTTTATTCATTGCAAAATATAGTTCATGATAACACAAATCACGTGTTTGACATCGATTATAAAAGTTTTCTCTTAATTAATTTGATATATATCGTAATAAAGTTTAATTTTATGTTATACATTATTTATGTATAACATTATTTTGGTATCTTATTTATGTATTTATTATTTTACAAATGGATTTCTTTTAGGCGCAAAAGGTTAAAAAGGGCTACAAAGTGTTCTCTTACGTACAAATTATATTACATTGCTATTATTAATACTAAATACTCCGGCTTCTTACTAATTCGTTCGTTATCGCCCAATTTCGTTCGTTACTAAATGTAGTACCAAACGAAATTAATGAATAAACGGTTAGCTAATTATGAGAGTGAAAATAATCATTAGCACAACATTTATTCAAACCAATTAAGAGTTTAATCGTTCACCTATCCGTTTCAATGGCCCGTCGTCCACCGGGCATAGTTTAACTTTGTTAACGACGATCACCAAAGTAAACTGCATCGTCCGCACAGCACGATAAACTTCTGTCACATCGCAACCGATCGTTTTGCGCATCGCTCACGCGTCCATCACAATGCGCGGACGGTTCAAAACTAACCCCGGCCAGGATAATCGGCGGCCGCATGTGTCAGCTGTCATAGTCCAATGTACCTACCACCTAGGATAAAAAAGGTCACCAACATTGGCGCGTTTCCAGCTTATCGCGATTATTATTCATCTCGCGGAGTTAATTGCGAGCGAGTGGCTCCCGCGTGAATCGGGAGCGCCGCCGCAACGGGGGAACTTTCGGGGACGAATATAAACTACCGACACTATTCTTGTACGCGCCGAGCGTAATGACTACGCGCCATTACTTCACGTGTTGTCTTATTCCCCTCGGTGTTTGTTGTTTGCCGTTTGAAATTCAAAGAACAAGAAAACTACAGTGGAACTATTTAAAAAAAAATGAAAATTTATTATTTTCTTCGTCACCAACGCAATATTTCGAATCCGAATGTGTTAACGATGATTGTCGTTTGACGGATGTCTTTGCATTTTTAAACAGCATTGTTTTGAAACAATTTCGTTGCACTTATTTCTTTGCTGTTAAGAATTAGCATAATGCAAACAACGAATTATTTTCGTTTCGGAGTACATCCGCATCCGCCGTTTTGCTAATATAACTGCCTTTTTACTTAAAAGCTGAAGTATATTTTATCTCGACCCGCTCTGTAGTTCCTGAGATATCTAACGAAAAGGGCATGATAACGTCTGCTGGGTCTAAAATTGTTAGAAGTACCGATTTCTAAATCTATAGCGGCTGAGGACTTTTCTTATAGTGACTGATGTTTATGCTCTTAGTCTATGCGGTTCTGTATAGCTTTATCGGAATTCTGAACCCGTGGAAATGCTAAGCTTACACGCATGGGATGTGACTGTTGGGAAACGAAACAAACACACCAGTGTGATAAAACATAGAAGGACTTTTAACATTTATGCAATATTGAATATATTGATATAGTATGTCAATCATACCCATTAAATTGTCGCGTGAATCATTGAACTCTGTTTACTGTTATATCGTGTGATAGACGGGCATGTTCGTTTCGGGCATATTTTCATGCAGATGTTGATATTACTCAGCATTAGCGTGCAAATGGATCGCTGTTGACGCAGCAGTAGTGGAGATTAATCCGAATTACATCTTACGTTCGCACTACTCGAGCTTCTTGGCGCTCTAAAGGGCAGGAAGACAAACATCCTATACCGGAACAGCGGGCGCAGATAATTAGATTTCTTTCTAATGGCAATACAATAAATAACACTCTTATTTATTGTATTGTATTGATGGTTAAAATATTCCATAATGACTGACGCTGATTTACATGTATAAATAACTATTAGTGAGTACTTGTTGTTTACTCAAATACCAAACAATTCATCTCAATCAAAGTTACGAAAACAATTTACGCTACATTTATTATATCCTTCGGAATTTATTCAAAAATATTTCAAAGTTAACACGTGGAAACATACCTTTGGTATTGCAGTTAGTATGTATTTTATTTTTATATCACTCGGGCACCTAGTCGTATGAGTATGTATGAATATATGTATACCCTTACACAAGATTCAAATAAAATATGCTAGGACCGTAGTTAATGGGTGGTTTATAAAGCGTGAACTATAACTTGCTATTGAAACACCTCACGGGAGGGAAATGTCCTAATCTGAACAATGCACAATCGAGTTAGCGATCGCAGAGATTGGTATATTGGCCGGTGACGTCGCCGACTGCCACAGACCTTGGAAATTTATGCTGGGCCTTCTAATTTCACTCGTTAAGCAAACTATCTTACGTGTGGCATCATTTTAATCGTATACACCTTTGTCAGCTTTCTATTAATCTTTATTATATGTTAATATAAATATATATTTTATAAATACATTTTTAATAAACTCTTACATTATGGTGTTTACTTTCGGCTTTCAAAGGTCAAATGATTGATGTGTTTTATTTACCTTTTCAGTTTTTAATTTACTCACATATTTCTTTTTCTGATAAAAAGCTAAGCGTAATTACAGTCGCGTAATTAGTGCAGTACTATAAATGTAAACAACGCTATTTAATTATAACTAGTAATAGCATTCATAGAAGTAGATACATTTCATAGAACTATATTACCATATTTTCTGAATTAGTATTATGTAGCTTTAATGTAAATGTTACTCACTTAATAATTAAACAAATTATTTAAAAAAGGCAGCTTATGGGAAATAAACGCTAGTTTAGTTAATTATCATCCTTTCTAATATTTTTATGCGAAATTATAATTGTCGCCTTGCCCTTCTCTCAAGAAGAATGGTAAAACAGGATTAAAATTCAAGGGTTCAGAAAATATTTTGATATACATTTCATTTTCGCGATGGAAAACTCTATAGACTACTGTTACAATACTATCAAGACATTAAAAGCCTTATTTTCATATACAAATAATTAACAAATTTATTAATGTCAGGTTTATCACAGAAAGGAAGCCATGGATTAGCATCATGTTCTACATGGGAACAGTATTTGTGACGGAGAGTATCATTCCTTTCCTGTTTATTCCGGAACTATTACAAAGAAATGGCTTAAATTGAAAGTCATGAGTGAAGTTCCTGTCAAGAGCAAGCATAAATTTAAACCAAAATTATAATGGTAACATGTAATTGATACAATGCCCTTGCATCCAATTCATAACTGAGTTGTAATTAAGCTGCAAGTGTAAGGTTACTTACATTTAATGAGTACCACCGAGTCGCGGGGCTCGCATTGGACCTGGGTGGCGTTCATGGCCAGCAGCCCTCCGCTGCCGACCCCGCCACCCGTCCCGTTCGCCTCTCTGTAAACATAATTGTTATATATCCAATTATTATTTATTTATTCTATTAATTTGTTCATTTTGTTTGTTGGTTCATCCCACAGACATGCAGCAATAGATTGATTTGATTATTAGCAAAGATTAGTATAATGAAACAAACAACATTTAATTAATAAGTCAAATCAATACGAAATCCACACAGCAATGACGTGGACAAAAGCCAGTATAATATAAAACTGAAGGTACGTCTTTGATTTTTTTTAGTTAAAGAGGAACATGTCTTTAATAAAATTAAGTGATTGAAATAGTGTGCTATCAAAGAACATGTGTCAATAACACTTAATACTGATGCATAGCTGGTATTTTAACATAAAATTGAAATGTTTTATTTCAAACAGTTCAGCAGTTTTTTATATCCACTGAAAACAGCAAAATAATGTTTCAATGTAGCATATTGTAATTGGATTGATTATACTCATTTTTTTTTTATTTTCATCCATTATGAATTTATCATTCAATATGTTAATTAGCAAATATAGCATTATTTTAACTAAAAAGATTCACAAAACAAAACAAGTTTTTCATAATTTTTATCAAGAATCATTGGATTATTCTTAAGTGAAACCAATACTTAAATGTGGGGATATGAAAGATTTATTATCATCATCAAATGCTCATCAATTTGGAAAACAAAGATAAACATATTAACAAGAACTAATATAACATGCAAAGATATAGTGATAGGATATAGTGCATGCAAAGATATAAAGATATAGTTAGTGGTTACACTAATAAATTTTAGAAGTTTTTATTACAAGTAACAAAGTTATTAGCCTAGTACATTAGGTGATAAACATTCAATAGCATAATGTTTTTGTTGACCTACATTTTCAACTACAATGTTTGAAAAATGTATAATAACGGAACAGAATAATAACAATTAATATCACTTTTATATTTGTTAATTAAATCAGATATTTGTTTTTTTTTTAAATATTTTTTAAAACTAAACAGAATATTAAACACGTACCACCAGATATGTTAAATTTAATAAGTTTAAATATTGGAACAACATTGGTACCTAAGGCAATTTGTAAGAGATATGTTAAAGTAATAAATGAATATAACTTTAGAGGTCTAATCTAAAGGTTAAGAATTCTAAGACAAAATATATTTTATGCATGTTACATGCATAAAATATATTTTGTTTTTGGTTTGCTCTACTTTGCTTCAATTGAATATATGAAAACTGAATAATTTAAAGGTAAATAGACATTCATTAATACCTCTACATAGTTT
Organism: Eurytides lysithous rurik; assembly: GCA_018247575.1. Taxonomy (NCBI): domain Eukaryota; kingdom Metazoa; phylum Arthropoda; class Insecta; order Lepidoptera; family Papilionidae; genus Eurytides; species Eurytides lysithous. Next base: position 7,548 of record DWHO01001972.1, on the reverse strand, counting down.
CTAGAATTTCTTTCAAATAGAAATGCAATAATTAAATTTTACATATTAAATAAAACAAATATATACTTTTTCAATATTTATCCTTATCTTTCAAGTTAATAATCAGTCAGCATTATTTAAAATAAAATTGGCAAAATGTGAAAGGAAAAAACAAGGAGGTTGTTCTGTATTTTGACTATAATTAATGAATGTGTTAAGTCCACCCTGATGTTTTGGTTCAATTAATGTAATTGGTTATAAAATACAGTGAAATATTCAAGAAACAACAATAAGTGTAACAATTTTTAAAAATGGTTTTAACTAAAAGATTATCTTCTCTATTTTACTACTACAGGTTTTTAAGGTTTATATTCATATAATTAGCAGCTTTTTAGATAAAAGATGGTATTTAACAAAAGATTTTTTAGTCTCAAGTTTTTTTTTTAAATTGATAAGAGCCATACAATCTTAAATGCTAACAAATTCAGATGTAATAATTTTTTTTATTACATCATATTTCATATTTATTTTTGGTTGGCTAGAAGGGGATAAAAATATATAAATTTCATAATACTAACTAAAGAAGACTGAAATAAATAAAAAAAAAATAAGTTTTTAAATGCAGGTTATTTGTGTCCTTTAAACTGAAAAAAAATATAGTTTAACAAAAGGTTTATCGAAAATACAACCAGCTTTATGGTACTGATTGTTTTATTATAATGATGATAATTTCTCTATACGAAATCATGTATGCAATAGCAGCATACTATGATACTTTGTCGATATATAAAGCTTGTTGTGGGCACATTGTATTTGTTATATATTTTCTTGACATTTGACACTGGCATTCTGGACGCTGGTCAACTTCGTTGACATTATTTTAGGTCAAAGTACGATGAACTTGAGCGCGCTTTACTCACCGTAAAATGCTTAATGCCGGCACTTGCCTCCCTTTGGAATGCGTGCAGGCAGGGCCCGCATTCGCTAGGAAAGCATTACCCACTGTTTTATGCACGTTTCGAAAGTTTCCACAACGGAAACCGGCTTCGACAACAATCACTGATCACACTGCTAGGTTTGCGTCTAATAAATTCACAGGAACGTACAAAAATAGCACCGATTTTGTTTTATTCACAGGACAGACAAAAGGCACTGGTATCCAAGGAACACACTATGAATAACGACACTGAAAACGTTCGAATGATTACGTCTGTTTCAATGAATTGTACAATAGCATTTAAAAATGTATTACACCCGCGCATTTAGCTCAGTTTTTGTTATGATTTAATAGCTAGAGAAAATAAGAAAGGAACGTCAATCGCACGACAATATCCGAAAAACACAAGTAAGCAAAACGAACGCGCAGCTGGCTAGCTGTCGCCTCTCGCTCGGCTGCGGGGAAGGGTCGGGCGGGTGATCAGTGGCGTAAGGGGAAGCGGGTAGAGGGGACGGCTTCAAATTCCCCTCCCGCCACCTTCCCGCTTTGCCTCGCTCCTCGCATCCTCGCAACTCATTTTCGTTATTACATTACGTTATACGTCTACGTCTCTTTTATTTTATTTTTAATCTGCGCGTGTTTAAAATTTCAATTCTATTGCTTCGAGCTTATTCAACGGCTATAAAATAAAATAATGATTATATTCGATATATATCTTTCAGTTATGATTGATGCGACGTTAACATCTAAAAATATTTTTATATGGATATATTTTATTAAAACGTATTAAAATAAAAAAAAATAAAAAGTTTTACTTCCATTGCAAGAAGATTGTAAGCGTTAAAGAAGAATTACCAATTTAGAATAAAATATATCGAAATATGATTACGTAAATCATATAGTACAACATCTTTCACTACATAGGCACGCATTGCTTTACACCTTCAGGTAAACTCGTATAACAAGACATTCCGTCGGCTGCCTGTTCTCGGCTACGTTCACTTCAGCGATCATTGATATTGAGCGAACGAGTCTACTGGAACGCGGCGTGCGCGAATGTTTAATATAAACAAGCAGCTGACTGGACTCGCGCGGTTGACGAAAGCCCGCATGCCGCTCTCCAGAAATGTGTGCGAATATATGCGAATTTTGAACAAAATGCATTTTCACACGACACACTTTCATTCAATTTTCGTGAAAGTGATCCATCAGAAGAGATTTACCAAGGGCTACGGCACGTTTCTCCATATCATTGTAGATTGTAGTAGGAGCTGTTGCAGCCATCTCTGTAATTACGGGCACTTTGCCGGCAGATGAGTAAATGCTTGAAATTCTGGGTTGTGGGGAAAGTGAAGTGTTAATGCGACAACTTGATCATAGTGTGTCTCTTTCAAGTCATGAACCGGGAAGGGATTCGGCGAATCTTAGTATCTGACCCCGTGTTAAACAATTTGCACGGCAATTTGCTATTATATTAACAATTTTGTAATATACAAATTGGTGATAAGTTAACAACACATAGTTTAAAGTTGCGACACTGCTATCTGTTTGAATACTTTTGTTATTTTAAATAGAATAATAGAAACCTAGTTTTTAAAATGGAAGAGAGATTCCTATTTGAGCTAATATTTATATGAAAGAATAAGAAAATTGGATGACGTTGGATGTTATTAACCTCATTTCTCTTCGAAGACAGTTTTTGCAGATGACATGAATATTATTAGTGTATGTGTGTTATACACACTAATAAAGTGTAGTGTTTAACATATAAAAACATATTAAATACTCTCTTTGTAACTGTTGTGATATTAAAGTGTATAATTATATTGAACAATGCTATCGAATTACTTAACAAGTGTTAGGTAGTTGTATTCCGAAGTAGATTTCACAATAGCTTTATTTGCAGTGCAAACGGATGTCCTTTCCATTTAGGTCCAAGGATAAATGTCTTTTGTATGTCGCATAGTTGGCATACTTTACGAAATTGCCTACGAATTATACAGAATACAGATTAAAATAGTAAATACTCTGACTATTTATGCATGGCAGCTTTAGTTGACTACATTCATCAATTATATTTTTATATCACTCTACAATGCTCGTAACTTAAACTAGGGTAGTAGTTTATATCTTTTACCAGGGTGCTGCAATGTAATTATAGAACAAAAAATAAATATACCATCCTGGCAGAGTTATGGTTAAGACTTGTTTAAGCCTATCCTGTTTAATTTGTTGATTTCAGAATATATAAACAGACGCAAATGCTCCTTGAATCACTCAGAAACAATCCTATAGTGACAACTACACTAAGCAGGTCGACTTAGTGCTATTATGCAACCCGCAACGCTCAAATTTAAAAAAAGTTATTCGGGAATTATGTGGTAATTAAGATTTATAAATTTTACTCCTTAGTAGGGCAAACCGGGCTTTTGGTTTTATATGGTAGTACCGCCAATGCTACTATGCGCTGTGTTAGCTGCTTATTCGACGCATGGATTGTTACGCTACGAAACAACAACTATACGACTGGAATAAAGTTGATAGAAATTGTGATAATGTTACTATCTCAAAAAATAGCAAACCACACTTTTTGACCCATACAATTTTAAGACAGCATATACAAGCAGATTGTTCGATCAATCAACCGTATTGGTCCATGTTTCTGTGTGAAGTACGTGGTAATCGCGTCAGACAATGCTTTTATGTTATCATTGCCCCGATGTGCCTCTCTCAAAATAAAGTCTCATCCTGGCTACTTCCGTTGATTCATTGCATACAGTCTCAGGACAATTGTGCGTGCAATTTTGTCCCATAAGCAATTGAGAAAGTGTATGAATTGAATTTGAAAGATAGCGCTATATAAATAAAGAAGTGAAATCTTGAAATAATTCACTGCAAGAAAAGATGTAACTGATCCAATTTACGATCAGTCACACTTTTCAGACAAAGATTTCTGTACAACATTGATTAGTGAAGTTAGCTAAAAACTTAAAAGTCAATCAAATGGCTCAAAAGAGCATAAAAATGTTATGTCACAAATTTGTACTGTTTCTTTTAAAAATGTAAAAGTTATTAGAAAAATAATATGAACTCTTTAATTATTTAAGTTCATTTTATCAATGATATATTTATAGGTTATTGGCGAAAAATGCACATTGTTAAATAACACTATATTGCGATTTACAATACTATACTTGTTGACGAATAATCCATCCGCACAATTTCAATATCTAATTCCAATCGCAATCAATAGAAAATAACATCTCATGACAAAGCCAGTATTATTATTTAAAATGTCTCCCATAAAAACGTAGATGGACGGTTTATTTTTATTAAATCACTAACATGAATCAATTGGCGGTGTAGTCAAACAATTCGTACCGGATACTTTCGAAGCATTCAACCAATTAAAGGGGCATTAGCGAATTGAATAGTGTGTATCGGTGGGGGAGGTATTGTCATGGGTCGACATAGTAGCACGGCCCATTTACCTCGCGTTATCAATCGGTGACGCTGGGCCGCGGGCAGGGGTCGATGCACTACCTTATTGTTGATTTAAACCGCCTTATCTGGCGCTTCACTTAAGCTTACTTTACCGAACTAACTGCAGCTAATTTATATAATAGATAAGCAACGTAAACAGCCACCCTAAGCTCTGAGCTCGCAGCGGGTGCTAAATGCGACAGATTACGCATTGTTAGCTTTAATCCATGATATGTCTGATATGCACGAGATTAATTACACGTGTATTACGTCGTCGGAAACGGACTTATGTTTGGTTGTGTTATTGCCGAGAGATTTATGTACATCTCTCTCTCTCTTTTACAAAGGCGTGCTGTAAAGATCAGGAGATAAAGTGGCGAGATTAGCTAGTCGCCTGTTCGTAAGCGACACGCTTGTCGATAAAAACAGAGTTCCAGGTTATATATTTGGCACTACGCTGTGCTCATCTCCCGTAATAATTATGCGGGAAACTTTTCTCTTTATACTGGAGCCAGTGGCGGTACTACCATACAAGCCCAAAAGCCCGGCATTCCCTACTAAGGAGTAAAATTTATAAATCTTAATAAGCACATAATTCCCGCAATGCTCAAATTTAAAAATAAATTATTCGGGAATTATGTGGTAATTAAGATTTATAAATCTTACTCCTTAAGCCGGGCTGGAACTATACTCAGCGTTTTGAACTGAGTCAGTTTAAAGACCTCAACGCTAGCACTAACGCCCCAAGACATAGTATGGCTAAAAACTGAGCTGAAGTAATTTCACTAGAAACATTCGCACTTTAAAATCGAACACAGTAAGCTTAAGTTTTAAGTGAAGGAGTGCAACAGTGAATAAACTTTTGTTTGTTTGTATATGAGTGATGTTCAAGCAGCTTTGGGTTAGTACCAATTAAAGCGAGTAATTTTGATCAGTATATTCTCAGTTATTTTATATCTAAATAAGCTTTTTCGGAATAATTAGTTAAACATCAAGCATAGCTGTGTTTGATGTAAAAAAAATGGTAATATACCGATACAAAAACAGTCTTTTGATTGTGATTAGTACGTTTTTATACCTTATCAAAATATATAAAAGGATATCACGAATTCACAATGAATATAAACAAACTTTTTTAAGGGTTAATGATGTAGTAAATATTTTGGCACGGGATGCGTACGTAAGCTGCGTAAGCTTTCAGAAAGATTAAATCAGAACTGATAGTGTAAAGTTTGGTGGAACGATTGCTATATAACACCTTAAAAACGTCTTAATTATACGATTTACTTCATAAAATATGCAAATTTGTGAAAGTCAATTAAATACCCACTTCATTTATACGAACAAGTCTCAACAAAAACATAAAATACTTCAACAGATCAAAGAAAGTTGCGATGTTATTTACGTAACTGCACGTAGGCTGATTGAAGCTGGTATAAAATTATAATTATTCACTATTAAACTTCTCCAGAATTCCATTGTATAATGATCATGAAGTATTTTAATTGTTTCGCCGATATTTTATAATTGTTTTCCTTTTTTTCAAAAATTTTAACTTTTAATTTCATTATTAAATATTTTGTTGATAGAATACTAAACTTTAACTGAATTAAAGACGAAAGTTTGTTTGAAAATATATCAAAGTTCTGATAAACAGTATTTTTTTCAACTGAACTTAACACTTAAGATTTATACAAACGAAGTCAAATCTTGGAATTAATTGTTCCATGGACAAAAAATTGAAAGCTACTATAAATACTTCGGTCGTTCGTGGTGTCTCGTTCATACAATCCTTCTCGTTAGTAACTAAGACGAGTCTTAGTTCTTTTCTTTGTTTCGAGGCTAAGGCGGATTCAAACGAAAGTCTATCGGTTACGATGAGTTGTCTAACAAACCGACGATACACGATGACACCTACGGCGTTATCGCGCATCGCTAGCTGACTCACCGCCCATACAATCCGTTTAATTACAATCATTCTCTTAGCCGAAACCGTCCGCGCTGGCCGGCCCGAGTGAAAGTATCGCTCCCGATGATCACGCGCCCGTAGACAAGTTCAATGCCTTGATTACGGCTGTTATTCAAATTATTACGTACCCCGTTTCTTTCCCCTCGCGGCATGAATGGCCGGCAGGTGCCGTAACATTCGTAAGAGCGGCTTCTTTCGCTCGCCAACCACGTGAAATCTCTATTGCAATGTCACTCGATAACGACCCCGCCGAGAATCCGGTTGTAATTAATTAAAACCGAGGCCTGTGACAGCTACGAGTGATTATGCGCTTGTCGTTTCGTAGATGATAAAATAGAACACGGTCCCGTATAATGTATTGCCAATAATCCGCTCGATTTGTAGCGAAATAAAGTTTAATTAAAGCGTGCTGAGTGCGACGTGGATCGAGAAAGGCGATTTAAATTATTTTGATTGATTACCGACGATCTTTCCGTTATCTGGAGCGTGGAGTGTTAGCGCTGCCCAATTTATCCGAAAGCAAGAACTGAAAGTTTTCACCACACTAATATTTTTATGCCTCGACATGTTTATAAGAAAAAACAATTATGTTCACAAGAGCATTGCTGAACAATCAGCTCCGGAACAGTACTGAAGGTGTTTTATATTGTTTTTCTGTTAGAGAATTGGATCGCTGTATATTTTGGAAAATAAGTTACGAAGCCTAATTAGAACGGGGATTTTTTGAAAGAACAGTTTTAAGTCTACAAAGGACTTATAAATAATATAAAAGGCCTTATAAAGCCTTTGCTGCTATAAAGGATTTTTAAACACTCCTGAATATAACTCCGTCGTCTAGAATGCCTATTATGCTTGGCCATGTTGTGCGTTGTGCAGTCCACGAACGGGTTGGATTATTAAACGGATCATTGTGACGTCGGATAATAATAAACACGCGGAATCAATTGGCCGCGACCTGATCTAATGTTAATTCTAGGTTCTGTTACGCTTGTATGTTTATACTGAACATATATACTGAAGAGTTTTGATAGAGACTATAAGCTAGCGAGCGTCCAAAGCTTGACATTACATTAAAAAAATTATACCGATTTTTTGTATTTACGTAAATATAGGGTGGGCCAAAAATTTTTGCAAATAGCAACACTTGATTTCTCCAAAACCGTGAGAGCAAGGGGCGCGC
>DWHO01001971.1:0-14178 GCA_018247575.1 Eurytides lysithous rurik | reverse complement strand
GTTGTAATCCGTATTCAACTCTAAAGAGGCGTCGTACAGTAACGTAGGAATCGTTATTTTTGTAAAAATGGTTTTACGCAAAAAGCACGCTGTTGTCCGCCCCTTACTCTCACGGTTTTGGAGAAATCAAGTGTTGCTATTTGCAAAAAATTTTGGCCCACCCTGTATAATTACGATTCTTATAAATAATATATATCAATACAGCCTCTAAATTATAATTACAGCTGTTTGCTATTTAGTTAGCTTTAAGATTTGCTTAAATTTATTAGTTTATTTAAAATTATGCTTTCCACTCATGCAGAAATCTCAAAACAACGCAAGTTTTACCTATATACTATCACCGTAAGTATAACGCTAACACAAAACTTTTACGTAAAACACTGTAGTATTAGTGTTATACATACTTATCAAAAACTTAAGTTTTCGACAAAACATACCAACTATCAGCTGCCATAAAAGAACGAGCAACTAGTCAGACTAAACGGTCTGATTGGCGTCACACGCTACGTGTCATATTTCGACTCATGGAACGTCCAACACAGAATGAGCAATCATAGAGACACTTTAATCTTGGCATTCGGGCATTGGCAACACTGTGTGATGTAGATAAAGGGAAACGGGAGTGCAAAACAGTTGCGACTGACACACCTAGGTTAACAAAGCTGTTAGAAAAATTGGTACGAAAAAAAGGTATCAATTAATCCCCATGCAGTCAATTAACGACTGTCAAACTTCACCCTGTATAATACCTCTTTTGGACATAGCTACATGGAGTAGGCTGATAAACGAGCAAGCGATTTACCCGATGGTAAGCGATCACCGCCGCCCATGGACATTTGCAACATTACAGAACTTGCAATTGCGTTGATAACCTTTAGGGGGACATTTTTGAAAGACGGAGGGAGGGGGAATGAGAGGGGAGGAGAAGGAGCGAAGAAGAAAGAATGAGAATAGAAGTGTAGGGGTGGGAGAAGCGAGGGAGGGGTATGGTGACAGAAATGGGAGGGGAGGGAGAGAAAGAGTAAGGGGGGGAGGTGGATGGGCCAGCGGCCACCTTTCTCACCGGACGAAAGACGGGAGCAAAAACACACTTCACGCCGATTTTCTGTGACGTGGTACTTTTCCGGTTCGAGCCGGCCCATTTAACAGCAGGAGCAGCTGCGTGGCTCTACCAACTAAGTATAGTATGCTTTAAAATATTTAGTCCGACAATTGTCTAAGCATAGGTCGACGCCATCTCGCGTTTCTTTTTGGAAAATTTTCAAAATTGTTATCTAGCAAATCTATTCAATATAATTAGGTAGTTGGTAATTATTTGTCTATTTTACTTTCGCACGACCGCCATCGAAAGTAATCCTATTTCAGTATTTTAATTATTTAATGTTGAACTGCTTATACACGCTTAGTAGAGAGTGTAGTTATCTCGTGGAAAGATATTCCTCCGGCAGCTGCATTATGCACCGCGCCTTCAGCACTTTTTATATACATTGCGTTTCACATTTCATCAGATAAGCTAGGGAGCTCGATTAGGCAAGGCGAGCATGCTTCCACTCCGTAATGAACGTCATAACATTTTAAAGGATAATGTACGCTTGATCAGTTTACTAGTTATTCTATGAATGCTGTAGTCACTTGAGATTTTCTATCATTGGTTCCTTTCTTAACTTGAATAATGAAATATCTATAAATGTTTACTAATGATTTAGTGAGTTGCATGTCATAAGATTTTTATTAAATTACGTCTATCCGAATCCTGAGGTCGAGTAATGAACAAATTACTTGTACATTTCAATTAATGTATTTTGTTCATCACTCAAGTCTTCAATTAAAAACGTAATAGTCTTTTAGGGAATTTTGAAATTTTTTATTTCGTTAGTCGTTTACAATGCCGTCATTGTTTAACTGCCTCTTCCTTATTTTAGCATCCGGTACCACACTAGTGTCACATATTTAATCATAATTTATTTAAATATCATACGGAACCTTAAGAGAGTTCTAAGAATGTCACATTAACAACAGAGGCGTTGTGTATACTGGAGGGAGTAAATGGTTATATCTCAGGTCTCATCTAAAAGGGCAATTTATAAACAAGTGTTAGCGAAATAAAAACAAAATTAGCGTTTAAAATACACAAATTAGGCTCGGCTTTTTGAGAGATTCTGAGAGCGAGTTGTTTGCAGACCGCAATATAACTCATGGCAATAATGATTATAATTAAGAAATCAACCTGCGATGTGTGTTCTCTGGTTCTTATTCTGCACCTTTTCTGCGAAATTAGGTTAGTGTGGTCTTTCCTTGTAAGCAGGTACTATCGCACTAACAAAGTAAGTACGTATTTTTATACCTAAAGACAACATTAGTATCACGAACACATGAAACATTCCGGCGAACATGACTGTTGGATGTTCTGGGCAAATAACAAAATAGTCTATACATATTATCCTAATCTAAGTCCTAATCTTAATCTTTCCCGTCTTTTATGTTATTACGTCTTTGTCCCTAACACCAAAAACAAACCCTTTCGTTGTTTCGCAGGACAGACCGCGTTACTCTGTACCCGTCGATTACCTAAAAAAATTGAGACTGATAGTGGCCCGGTAGTCGAAATCGAATAGTTTTCGACAGAATCCAATCATAATAAAGATAATATTCATATAAAGAAATTCGATCTTAAATTATTATAGAAAATTTTAGGAAGGCATACAGAAATTTGTATGGTTTATTTTTCGTTTATTATCGTTCTATTATTTAATAAATAATCACTGCTCACTAGCTGCCGAACAAAACTAAATGAAGAATATTGGTTGATAAAAATAAAGAAAAATGTATTGAACAGTTTTGCCTTACTCTATCTCTCTGACTCTACTTATACGAATAAGTTTTATATGTTGAAACTAGCTACGCTTTTGTATCTTTAGACCCAATAACACCTCAAGTCATATCAGCTCAAGGAGCCAATTTTATTTTCCGATATGGGTGTGGTTATTACCTCGACGCGCAACGTAGTCTTTCGTGAATATTAATTGCAGTTATACCCCGTAATGAGCTGTTAGCAACAGTTCTGTTTAATCGGAATCGTATTATAATCGGCACCATTCAATGGCTTTCTGCTGAGTTATTCGATATCGATTTTTATTATTTTTCCGTGGTGAACAAACTAAAACGACAAATGACCTTTTTCCCCTTGTTAAAATAACACAGATTTTTCGCGTTTTTATTTGGTTTTAAATTCCGAACGTTAAACGTTTCGATCACTTTACAAAGTTCATGATCACGGGAAAAACTGAACTAATTCCCGACCTAAGACGTAGTTTTTTGTTCGGTTTCATACAAAATTGGTATACTTAAATCTAATTTTACTAGCAGCAGGTGGTAGTGCCCTAACTAACTTCTTTGTTAAATATGTGATCTTTCTTAATTTCATTAGCCTCGCAAATTGTGCTTGGAATGGATCGATTTCCCTTTTCAAGGGTATGAACTTTACTAAACCTAATACAATGGTTGGGGCCAGTAAAGAAACACGGTTGCAAACTGCAAACTTTTTCAACCGTCGTTGTTTTAAATGCTCCCATATCCTTAACCTGTGCAGGATATCAGGTTCGTTCGTTAACTAGATACATTTACCCGACAAACTGGTTTCAACTTAAGTAGCACTATCTCCGGTTGCCCTTACGTTAATACACGTGAGAGTAGTTAGTAACGTACATTTGGATAGAAAATGGCTTAGTGAAAGCCATGTTTAAAAGACGACGCGTTCACCGAAATCTTTAGGCCGATTCAGCCAAGAAGTCTTTCAAAAATCGAGCCGTTAGCATCAGCGTCACTTCTCGGGCGGGGGCGCATAAAAAATTCAACGCCCCACGTCTGCCTAGGTCCCGAATGCGGGCTTAAGTGTGGATTTAGGTAAGGAGGCGAAGGTTTACCGTCAAATGGAACTTGCTGCTTTATGCTAAGTAGGCGACCGGGTCTTGGTTTTTAAATCACACTCTATCCGGGCCGTTCGATGTGCCTCGTCTTGGCTGCAATTTCGATTTAATGCGTTCGCGTGAAAAGATTTTTCGCCTTCTTTTAAATACGTGTGCTAGAGCTTTTCATATAGTGATAGATTAGTGGCGTCTAAGTTTGAAGTTGTGATTGTAAGTTGAGGGTTGCGATTTAGAACTCAAATTTGAAGCATCTTATTGAAGTAGACGTAGCAAATTTTGTTGTGTTCTAGTCGTTTCTTCTAACTATATTTATTCTTCTTATTAACAAGTGTGAAGTTGCGTCGGAATACTAAAAAGAAACAATTGAGTTTAACTATACAGTTAAAAGAAAAACCCTATCATATGATAGCGATGTTTCTATTAGTAGATTGTAATATATATTCATGAGCTATTTTATTCTACCATTTTCTTACGATATTACGACAATGTGTTTTACAGTCCATCTGTCTATTACGCACGTAATAATGCAACAAAAAAAAAAAGAGGAAGCTTATCAGCGGATCGGCGGAAACGCACTTGTATCTGCACTCGGCATTACAAATCAATCAAGCCGTTACAAATCGGGCGGAAGTGATCGGTATGCAAACGACGGATAGTTTTCGTCTAGCCGGATACTAGGTTCCAGACGGAATTATATTTAGGATCTAGATGCAGGCCCATTTCCTGGAACACCGTGGCTTGACCGTGCTTTCCTATAATCGTGATAAACGAAATTTATTTTAACTAACATTAACATTTCTAATAATATAAATTATGTTTTAATATTAAAAGGAATATAATTTTAATATTATATATTATAATACTATAATCTAGTTAACCAAGCTGTCTCTAAATTAGACTTAATTTAATTTTAATTTGAAAAATACGATAGTAAAATCAATAATACGTTGGTGGTCAAGCTTAAACACATATTAAGTGATGAAAATCACCAATGCTGCTAACTTACCGTAGCTAGGCCAACGAAATAAAGAGTTGTCTATACGTCACCTCACGCCAAATAGAACACGGAACTTTAAATACCTTAAGACAGGCTGTGATACGAACTACCTAAAAATGAGTATAAGACGGTGGAAACCATCTGTGTCTGAGTGTGAGTGTGTGTCTGAGTCGGATCTAACATCATAACGCATTGTAAGAAGAGTGACGCAGATCCCGATTCAAGTTGAAAGCCGTTGCCTCCCATCTCATTACTGGCAATAAGCTCACAGTCGTCACACCCGTCGTCGACAGTGACCGAGCCATCGACCCGAAATAAGCGTACATCACCCCCACCAATAAAATGGAGAACATTTTAATATCTTTTATATTTAGACTTGCTTACCCTTGAACATGTTATTTTTTTTCTTTCACAATGTTTTGGCTTCTTATCTTAAACACTAATTAGCATTCTAAAAGCTCTATAATAGGCTTACTAAAAAGAACGACAGACTACTAAGACAGAGATAAGAAGTTTAAATCGTAATTTTTGGAAACAATAAATATCGATAGTTCGTGAGCAGCATCCGGGCTTTTCTCGCAATCAATCAAAGATTTACTTTCATTTTTATTTTAGATCATATTTCAGTGGTGGTTATTTATCGACTCGTTAAATTTCACTAAGCGTGACTAATAATTGATATTAATCGCCAATCAATCACATAACCCAATATTCGATAATTAGAGATAAATAAGAAGAGAGCAATTAAAAGGCAGAGTGCCTACTGTACCTCAGCAAACGACAAGTAATACCACACAAGTCCAACAAAATTAAACTCCCGCAAACACTCCATTCAAAAGGCTATCCGTTTTCAATACTCGACTAGGTAAACGGCACATACGCGTAGTTTTATATCGACGACAAAAATCCAGAGTGAAAATGGCCCGAGTCACACTCCGCATTAGGGCGCACGACACCTCACCTGAAGACGAAGGCGCGTGTCTCCATTCAGACGCGTAATACATTTTTTATTACCCCCGCGCACCAAACCCGCCACCCCACGGCTGACACTGACATGTGAATCGCTGCGCCGAATGAATAAGACGTCAAAAAGGCCAATTTACCGGCGCACGACGGATATGTGGATTTTATTAAGCGTTTCATATTTGGGGCGCCCGTTATTATGTTTCGAGGGTTAAGTCGTGAGCATCACTTAATTTTTAACGTCGAAGGGTAACGCTATTGTTGGTGAATTTGCGAACGATTGTTTACATTATCTCTGTATTGGTCACAATTACATTTATTAAGAGAGAGTAATGTAAACATTTATAAATCATGAGAGATAGTGTTTTCATATGTTTGGTGAAGTTATGTCTAAGTACATAGTATATTTATTCAAGATAAAGATGTCAATTCTGCGTATACTTGGCAGATGCGAATGACAATTTCATATTTAATAAATCCGCAAAACATCGGTGCACTTTTGGGTCTATTGTCCTATCTCTAATAGCAGCAAATTGAATTCCGTCCCGTCCGACAGATGGGCCCGCTCCGCGCGGCGGACAGACGACAAATTTGCGATATTACATGCGGATTAATGTCGATGCACTATTTTTTAGGGTTAAATTGTCTTTTGAGGATCACCCTCGCGTATATCGCGTTAAGTTTGTTATATATTTTATCACGTTGGCTTAAGGTTTGAAGTCGTAGTTGCATTGAGACGTAGTTGTTCTCTATAGTTCTGTAGTTGATGTCGAGATCGCAAAGGGTGATTCCCCAGCCTAGATGGCATCCGTACGATGGTTATCATAATCCCTCCATTGACATGATGTGATGACACATGTCGTGTAGTCGCGCTCTAAAATGTCGCTTTGTTAAATCTATCGACGACCATGTGGTCCATGAAGGCGCTCCCTGCTTTATTGCTGTCAGCATAAGGTACAAAGTGGAGCTTCCGGGTTGTGGTTTAAAGTTTGCGGAGCCTGGGAAGATATAGTACTGACAGTTCACAATGTGAAATGTTTGTATATGAAGATCGCCGTGTTTGAGTTCCATTCAGGTTTTATTTCATCTTTATTTGTACAGCGCATGTCAAGAGCGAATCTGTTTGTTTATTCCAATTATGTTTACAATCAACAGTTTTTTAACAAAATATTTTTAAATGTCGTTTTCTTGATACAAAGCATTTATTAACTAAAAAGTTTCTGTCATACTACGTCCACAATTTCTACGATACGGAATCCATTGTCAAATGTTAGTAAAGATTAAAAACGCGCAACAAAAGACTGAAAAGGGGGCAAGTAATTCAGAATTAATATGTCGGGCCCTATGCACAATTACGGTGCCTAAATCGGGGCAAACTGCAGAATCATAGAAAATTACAGGATTCCAAACAAATGGCACAAAGGCTCCCCTCGTTGCGAAATACTTCATAGCTCAACTAATGGGGACAATTTTTTAATATAGGGTGTTCCGCAACCCTCTAACAATTAGAAAAGATCGTACCGATGTGAAGCATGGATGATTGTGACATTGCACAGGTTGTGTTCATTAAACGTAATATTTAAAACACCAAGCAGGTTATTCAATATATATGTTGATTTTTAAACAAAGTTGGTTCATGAAAGGGGCATAAAAAGAAGTGATTGATCTCCTTATGTTTTTTTATCTCTTTACTCTTAAATAATATGTGATTGTAAGTGTGATAACCCAATTAACTAATATAGAGATATATTAATCCCCTAAGATAAATATAATAATTATATCATAATTTGTTCTCGACATGTCATATTATTGAAGTAATAATAAAAAGTGTCGATTTATAACATATCCAACATGAACTTGAAATTTCGTATATAAATAATCGTAAGAAATATGAGCGTTTGAAAGAAGTCAACCCTAAGGACTTTCACGGTGCTCGAACCTCGAATGCTACATGGACGAAAAATGGGAAAATAATCGTAGGCAAAAACCCTCGCGACAAATGAACATCGGGAGCTCGAGAGGTCATTAAAACGGGGCTCGATATAAAAATGGGGGGGTGGGCAATGTAGAGGGTTGGGGGGGAGGCTTTTGAGAACCCTGTAATTGGACCAGGGAGGGTCTCAAATCCTATTCGAAGCAGCGGAGGCGGAAAGACGGCTCAACCGACTATAATTAACAACAAATATGGGTGAATCGATTTTTGCTACGTGCGGAGTACGCCCATTAGGTTACTCTGTGGGGCGAGCATTCGCGGCAACAATAAACCCTTAAATATTAACGTTAAAAACACGTTTTTGTGGGAAACGCCAGCTCGTTTAACAAGTGCGCCGGTAATGGCACGTTGTTTTCGTTTACAATGTTGTCGGGTTAAGCGAGGGATTTTTTTTTTCGTTTTCTTTTTCATTTTAATTTTTAAGCTTTTTCTCTCTTCTATTTTCTTTTCCCCGTTTGCGTAATTGTGTATTATGTTAGCAAACTGAGGGTTGACGGTAATCGACGAGGTAATTTCAATGACGCGATATTAAGTCCCACCGCGCGTTATGAGCTTTGTGTTTTGTAAATAAACATGCAATTTGAGCGATGAACTAATATTTCCTTCAAACGTAATAAGAAGCTACCTAGTTGCGCACACAAATTAGCTGTGTCCACTTATGCATGTCTAGGAAATTATGTTTCAAAGGCGATCGCTTTTAAATTGTTTTTTCATTTATTCGAAGACATTTTACCCTTTTATAGTAGAACATAAAACCAGCTGTTTTTTTTTTTAATAAAACAAGCGAGAAACTTAATAAGAGATAAAACGAAAATAAAAATTAAAGGCCCGAGATGGATAATCGTGACAAAATTCGTTAGCAATCTCGTCTTTTTCAAACAAATAATAAATGAGTACCGCTTTATGTTTTGTGATTGAACTTATTGATAGAAACTCTGCACCCAAGAAGCAGAAGTTCTTCTTCTTATTAGAGAAATCTCTAAATATCTGTCGTATCCAACACGATGACTCATTTAGCGCAGTTGCTAAGCTATTTGGTTTCTTGGCTTCGGCGTCAAAGGTCATGGGTTCAATTCCTACCCAGGGCGAAAATTTGTTTGAACTACAAATAACTGTTCCGCATTTGGCCATTTGTCTGTGTGAAATTTATGTATGTAAAACGTCCTTATAACACAAGATATCATTATTTTACAATATGGGCAGCATTTTATTTTTATTTTTGATAAGTAACATTACATGTAACAAAGTACATGTGTTGGCTTTCATCCATCATCATCATCTTAATATTTTTCGAATAAAGATAAGTAGTTCCAAAGATAAATTCATCAGTACTGATAACACAAAACTTTTGCATTTAATAAAAATAACTATGACACCATATTCAGTAATGCTATTGGATTCGAACCCGGAGGTATCGCCTAGAAATGAATTGCCTAGCAAAATGTGCTGCACCAAAACATCGCAGCCAATACATCCGTCGCGCAATCTATGACGGTCGTTAAGTAAACTGTTGGTGTGCCGTACGAATATCAAAAGGACAATAAAGCGAACGGAGCAAAAACTTATTAGGTTTCCACTAGACCGCACACCGAGATGGGGGGCGTGAAAAAATCATCCCGGAAAAAAAGGAACAGTGACAAGGGAATCACGTCACCGCATTATGTTAATAGGGCCGAGATATGACAACATCGGAAATAATCCGCTTTGTCCGGCGAATGGGCACATTAAGGATCGGACTGCCTCCCGGGACTTGCTCCTTTGATTTATGATATGATGAAAATTAATACGCTATTTATTTTACGTTGCTCGTATATTCATTATTCTGTTGTTGTGGTATCGGAGGAAAAGTTATTTAATACAACGTAACCAAAGCCGCATCATCAAATCCTACTTATGCTATAATTGTGAAAGTTTTTATAGCGCGATTTGGATTATATTTTGCGCACAATTCATATATAACAAACAAATAACATGGCTCAATGACTATTATCTGTTTATTATAAAACTTGCATTTAGTCCTTTGCGATGTAAAATTATAAATGTGTAATTAATTTATTCTCCCAATATCCGACCCTTAAGTCTAAGCAAATGAAACTTATAAGAACAGGACGAATAGTTTGTATCTAAGGAAGTCTTGCTATTTTTTGCTTTATTTAAATTCTTCCAATTTTATCTGATTTTTTAAATATATTTGCCTGGTAAATGATACTTAATGTCCCATACATACTATATATCAGGGCATATTATACATCGTCGGAATACTATTAAGGAGGATGGTAAGTCTTTTGAAACGAGACTGATGCGGTTCAGACAGGTGGCCAATTAAACAAATCAACAATATTCTTTCCGTGTAATGCGCTCGGACAAAAAAGGCAAAGGCAGTTCGAATGTTTATAAATTGTGATTACTGGCAAAAACTGAATGGAACGAACCGAGAAAAAAAACTAAACACCTAACTGCCATATCATAACTCACCTGTCACGAAAACAAACATTCTTGAACCGGTTAAACGACGAGATAACTCATAATTACGGGTTATCTTATACAAGGGGCACCCCGCGAATCGCACGCGATGCCGGGAGGCGTCAAATAGCTCGTTAACTGCCCCTCGCAAACAGAAATATTACACATAACTTAATCCCCACTTATAATAGATTTAACCTGCCATAAAATCATATTCTCTTTTTTCTCTCCCTGGCCAAATAAGCGGGGAGGGTATTTACAACAAATTGACTACACCGCACAATAGATTGGAGAGGTTATAATAGTCATAATTCATGTTTTTTTTATTGTACTCAGCAGCGGATAATCGAGGGGTAATGTATGGGGTAAGCTTGTAAATTGGATTTAATATTTCCATTTATAGCAACACTTGTGTGAAATTGAACGCTCGCTTAAGGGTTATTTCGCGTATTACGTATAGGGTTAATCCGTTACTCTCAAGTAGTCAATATGAAAAGGGGTGTTGTCGTACCGATTGTTTATTTTATTGTGCGATTAGCGTTCTATTTCTGGATTAAGTAAACATTAATAAGTATTCTGTTATAGTAATAAAAATTTGTTTACTTTTAATTACTGCAGTCTTATTTAAGGTAAAGACACAATCATACATACACCTTCCACAAATACAGATAACAACGGATTTAAACGGTGGTAGAGCCACGCAGCTGTTCCCGTTGCCGAATGGGCCGGCTCGAACCGGATAAGTACCACGACCTCACAGAAAACCGGCGTAGAGTGGAAGTGTTTTCACTTCCGCGTTTCGTCCGGTGAGTGAGGTGGCCGGTGGCCCATCCTCCTCCCCCTTCTTCCTCTCTCACTCCCTTCTTTACCTCTCCCCCTTCCCCTCTCCTACCTCGCCTCACCCCCTCTACCACCGTGAGGTGTTAGAGCCACGTGCGTAGTAATGAGGTGGCCGGTGGCCTATCCATTCCTTACTCTCTCTCGCATTCCCCTCCCTACCTTTTCTCCATCCGCGAGGGGTACCCCCTTTTACTCCCTCCCTCCTCCTCCCTCCTTCTCACTCCTTCTTCCTCCCTTTGTCCAAATGTCCATGAGCGGCGGTGATCACTTACCATCAGGTGAGCCGCTTGCTCGTTTGTCAGCCTAAACCATAAAAAAAAACACAAAAACAAATAATTTTTTTATGTGTCTTAAAAGTGACGGTTCTTATTAAATTGAGTCCGGAAAGGTGGCAAAGAATTCTGTTTGAGAAACCCACTCAACATTATATTCACCAAGCTTGTTTACAAGAACAGAGAGAACTTATAAAATAATGGACTGTTTTATTTCACTCCGTAACTAAGGTTTCTTTCAAGACGTTTCTAACTCAATCAAACACGAGTTCGTGCCCCGGGTTCTTGTTTCATGCAATTCCCCGGAACGCGGGAAGCCGTAAAAAAGTTTGAAAACAACATTATGAGTTTCCACTTCAAGCTCGACTGATATCTTATAGAATAGACCTTCAAGTCAAACTACATCTGAGAGTTAACGATAGTTATTAAGGTGCGGTGATATAAGGTAATCTTGTATTAAGGAGTCCGACCTCCTTATAAATCATAATAAAACTTATTTATATTAGGAGTGATGTATTTCTCGTCGATAAACACGTTACATATGTACATATGTGCCTATGTGCTAAGCTATTCGTTTTAGTAGATTTTCGACTTCATCATATGTTAAATTTTATTATAGTCAGCCAGTTTATTATAGTATGCTTATTTTGGCAAAACACTATGGTAAAGAGAGGGGGCTTGTGTCAGAAATGTTCTTTTAGCAAATTCAGAACGACTCAAATACGTTACTACACCAGAATTCTTACGTCTTCTACTTGAAATGTTCGAAAATTATATTAAAGCACATAATTTGTGATCTCAAATTTCATTCGTTTTTCCAATTACTACGGACAAAACGCAAAATCAAATGGTGATGAGATTTTTAGATTACAGATATATTATATAATGAATAAAAAATGGTGGATACCTACGGGTTTATTGGGTGTGTTATAAATTGTATATCAAGGAGCCAACCTACAGGTTCATTTGAGGAAAAAAAGAATGACGCTTATTTGAAAATCCTTGATGCGATCAGAATGAGCTCTTAAGAAAAATATCTGTGCTTATTTACAAGGAAGCAATTTTGCTGACAGGTATCAATAAAATCCGGGTCACCTGACCGTTAAAAACGTAATTTAAAAACGTAAGGCATAAGCTTTGGGCGATTTTTTCTTATATAGGTATACTTGTTTGTTGGTAAATAGACAAAAATAACTTATAGTCATTTCTAGTTTCAGATGAAAACAAATGAACTTTAAAAACAACTATAAGAAGTGTACTCATTAAAACTATTTTAATATTCCAAACAGTATACAGTATCAATACACAGTTCTGAATAATAAGCTATCAAGTATGACGGCTATACATAAAAGACAAAAATATGACCTAAAATAATTTTCCGCGCAAGCAAAGCCATAAGTAAACTGAAAGATTTATATTTAGAAAAAAAAGTATTATTAAGGATAGTCTCAATTTTTATTTTGATTAAATATGACGCAATATAATGCATCTTTAAATTTATTTATTTCCGATCGCTCTTAATACAAGGACGCGAAATGTTATTTTTATTTTTTGTCCAAACCTTATCTATAGCAATTTAGTTATATATTGACTGTCAACTTAAAACAATTGTATATAATCTCAGATACACAACGCTTATGATTTACACTAATGACCAGCTGTAGGTGAAATTTTTCTAATAAACTTCGAGAGTCAATAAAAGAAACGCGACAGCGGAGTGGAATTTCAGTTTTCTTTTTCAAAGTCATCGTGACACATTGACACCGGGATAGGTGAACACTCACTATATTTATAGATTGTAAATCATTTGTCGTATAAATATAGTAAAACTTGAGTATGTAAATTCAGTCAAGGAATTGAAATTAAAACTAACATTTTATACTAAGTCTCCGTAAGCGTTTAGTATGAAGTAATATAAACTACACGCTACAACATTCATGATCCTAACTAAATGTTATCATATCTATCACGTACTCTATGAAATGGACAAGCTGAAAATATAAATATACGCATTTCGAAATTTCGTAGAACACCAGTAACTACTAGCTACGTATCCTAGATTTGGTAAAATCGTTAAATGTACTATGTAATCATTAAATGGACATACAATTTTAATAAATTAAAACAAATAAATAAAATATTAAAAAACAAATAAAATGTTAATAAATAAATAAAACATTAATAAATAAATAAAATACGTATTTAGTTTGTTTCGAAATATCGCGTAGCAAGTGTAGCACAGAAACAAACGCAGATTAAGAATGCTCCCGTGAGTCACCTGCTTCATATTGCTTAACTTTTCAAATAAAATTTTTCACAGACGTAATTTGGAAATTCGGTGAAACAAAAGGTGAAGATATCAGGGGGTATGCTTGGCTGACGTTAATTTGCATGGTATTGTCCTAAATTGGCAACGTTTTATTTGATATGAGGCGGAATAAAAACATCTGCTACGTCATCATTTGACTGGCCCGTTGGTGTAGTGTTTTTTTTTTCTTTATGCATTAGACTGACAAACGAGCAAGCGGCTCGCCTGATGGAAAGTGATCACCGCCGCCCATAGCCACTTGCATCATCACAAAACTTGCAAGTGCCAACCTTTAAGGGGGGAATTTTTGAAAGAGGGGAAGGAAGAAGGAGAGAGGGAGCGGAATGGGGGGGGGAAGAGGTAGGAAGGGGGGGATGGACCACAAACCACATCATTAACCGGACGAAACCCGGAAG
>DWHO01001970.1:0-14181 GCA_018247575.1 Eurytides lysithous rurik | reverse complement strand
GGTGCGGGCATGGGCGCGGGCGCACGTGCGGACACAGGTGTGGGTGCAACCGGGGTAGGAGCGGGCGCGGGTGCGGCCGTGGGAGTAGGTCGTGAGGCGACCGGAATGATTTGCGGCATGCGCAGGGGTTTTGCCCAAGCGTTCGCGGCGGGCGCAGGGGCAGGCATGTAGCGCGTAGGTAAGGTACGCGTTTGGGCGGGCCGGATGTAAGGGCGCTGCTGGCACTTCGGAGCGCACTCGCAGCCGCGGTAATTCGCAGGATGTCCTACTTTTTTGCATAGGACACAGACCGGTGGTTCCGGCGTGTCCTTCGCTCTCGGGCACTCGGTGGAGCCGTGATTCCCAGTGCATTGGACGCATCTTGGGGGAGCGAAACAATTTAAAGAAGCGTGGCCATAAAGTTGGCAGTTGTGGCACTGTGTGACTATGCCGTTACGACGCGGTTGTTCGACGTTTATGCCGGAGAGACGGCACACCGTCTTGATATTGAAAATGCGCTTCCCCTCGGGGGTAAGGGCCAATTCGGTCATTATTAGGTCCAGAGGGACCCGAGTTCTGGGGTGATGGATACGGCGGACGTTCGTCGACATCCAGTATCAGGGTATCCCTGATTGACATACAGTATCAGGGTATCCCTGATCGACATCCAGTATCAGGGTATCCCTGATCGACATCCAGTATCAGGGTATCCCTGATCGACATCCAGTATCAGGGTATCGCATAGTCACACAGTGCCACAACTGCCAACTTTATGGCCACGCTTCTTTAAATTGTTTCCACTTAGCCTTGTCTTGCAGGATGATTGGGGGTGGGGCTTTCGCCATGCGCTCAGCCTCGAAAGAGTTATCCGTTAGCGGTTTGGCCGCTTTCGGAGCGCTGGGACCCACCTTAGGGGTGGGGCCTCTAGCATGGGAACGCGAGGAGGAACCGGAGTCAGTTCAACCTCCCTCTCCGAGTCGTAATCGTCGGAGTCGGGGGCGGAAGAGGACGGTGAGGTCGAACGCGATGACCTTGCTGTGGACTGCGCAGAAGGCACGGTGGAGTGCGCGGCGGGCGCGGGTGAATGCGCAGAGGGCGCGGACCGTTTCGCAGAGGGCGCGGGCTTCGCGGTGGCGGATTTCGCGGAGGCGGTTTTCGCGGAGGTGGTCGACGCGGGGCGGTTAATTTTATGGCCTGCCTTGCCAGCGAGTTCGTTGAGGAGGTCGCGGAGATCCGGATTCTCCATGTATAAGATGTCGAACAGGTCGGGAACGTTTTCTTTGGGAGCCGCCATTGGAGCAGAGGGCACCGCCGGGGGTGAGTACACGAAAATAAAACCTCCCCACCTAGCGGCGGGGAGGGTGAGTGCCAAATGGAAACGCGGTCAGGTGCGCAGGTCTACTTACAGAACAGGAAACTGCCTATGAGCACACTACACAACACTGAATCTAACACAATCTAAGAAACAAGATCGAATCGACCAGCCTAGCCGTTGGAAAGACAACCAACAACCCGGACAAGGTTTCTTCTCTCTTCGGACGACGGCTTCTTTCTTCAAGCGAGCTTCACTCGCGACTCGAATCCGAACAAAGCGCGGGAGCACTGAGTCCGAAGTCCGGGCAATGAGAGTTAAATACAACACTGATAAAACGCACAAAGCGTAGCCTAACTCTCCCTCCCATGGATTAGCGCCAACACTAGTACCAAACGACCGACCCGAATGGATGTCCGAGTCAGTATTGGACGTGATTCTAAAACCTCTTCTGACTATATTTGCAATTATCACCTACACGTACTTTTAAAATTCTTAACTGCAAATGATTACAAAAGATAATTAATAAATATTACATTTTTACTATATATATTCATGAGCTCCTTTTGCGACGACAACTAAATTTTTGCCTACCCGAAAACACAATCTACGAGACAAAATAATTAAAAGTCATATCTTAGTTTTTTGGGGAATAAAGTAAGCAATAGCGAAGAATCCATGGCAACACGGCGTCATGAAGTATTTAGCACTGCACTGCAGATCGTCTATGTCTGTGTCAAGTAATTATGCTGGCAAGATCGCATTTCAAACCGGAAACGCTTACACGCTTTCTGCTAGACGCTAGAGTCATTGCCAATGCGGTTTTATCAATCTCGGACTTTTGAAAAGAGTCCTAACACTTAAATACCTGTCTTAATCTTAAAGTGATAAAAGTTAAGATCAACACTAAAAGTATGTTTTTTAATTAAAATTTAAGCTTTTTAACCACGTCCGGCAATGCGGCTCAAATATCACAGCTGTAAAATGCGTCACGAAATACGAGTAATGAAATATCGTGGCATAGCGTGGATTTTATCTAGACAACGTGTAACGTTATTTTTTTATAGCCTAAATAATCTCAAAATAGTAAAGATTTTGGATATGGTAGATTTGCTGGTTATATTTATTTCTTTCATACTAAATGGTATATACGAAGTTAAAGCAACTATTAAATTGTTTTCAGTGTACACCGAATACTCTGGTACATTAACACCACACCATTTTTATATACGTCACCACACTTTTGTCATTTTTCGGCTTCTTTTATTAGTTTCTATTTGTTTTACATTATAAACACAAAATTGATATAAGGCATATAAAATAAATAACTGGGACAATACTACAACGTCTATAACATTGTCTGAATAAATAATTGCGTCGCGATCATCGTGTATGTTATAACAAGTGCACGAATTGCTATATAAGTTACAAACGCCTCGAGATAAGGTACCTGTTAATTTAATACAATGCTAAAAACTCTTCGTATATTACTCTTTTGGAGTGGCTCCTTTGTTGTAGTGTTTTGTTCAGGTACAAGAATTTAAGTTATTTTCTTAAGCTTTATTTATAATATTTTTTATATATAATTTATATACCGTATAGTGATATAAATAATTATGGTACGTATATTAACTATATTTTCGGAATTATTTATTATTAATATATTGTTTTAGTATTTTATCACATGACAATTTTTGTGTTTATTCAAAAGTGATTTTGTCAAGTGATTTCTTTTAAACGCACTATTCATATAAGCATACGTGTGAATAATGGAAAACGTCTATTTTTCTTCAGACGCTGCAAATTATGATAATTTACCATCGTCACCGGACAGTTTGCAATATTTAAATGATTACGATTGCCCAGATACGTCAAATGAAGATTGTAAGTATAGAGTATCGAAAACATCACGTCCGGTAGTGGTAGCTTAGTGTCCGGGTACTCGTTTTTAATTCAATATACTCGAACAACCTGAGTTCAAACCCCAGTGCCGCGGCACCAATGAATTTGTTAATTTGCAATGAATGCGCACTGAAGTCCTGTTCTATCCTGTCGTCAAGTCGTGGCAGTCTGTTCCCTTGTACTTATACAACCAAGGCCGATAGAGCGACGCAGCATTTTCCGCTGCTGAATGGGCCGGCTCGAATCGGATAAGTACCACGACCTTACAGAAAATTTGCGTATAGTGCAAGTGTTCGTGTTACCGCGTTTCGTCCGGTAAGAGAGGTGGCCTGTGGCCCACCCTCCATCCGACTCCCTCGCCCTCGATATTGCCACCTTAAAGGCTGTCAACACATTTGCAACTTCGATGATGCGAATATCCATGGGCAGCAGTGGTCGCTCACCACCAGGTGAGCAGTTTTCCCGTTTGCCGTCTTTAAAAAAAGAAACCTGCACAGAGAAGACCTGCGCCCAGCCGTGGGACATTCATAGGCTGATTACTTTGATTTATTAAACAGTTACACGTTTAGAAACTGAACAGCCATTGCTTATTTTTTCAAAAATTTAAACTTGATTATGTATTTTTAAATTTCTTGTACATATGTGAGAAGATAAGTCCTACGTCTTCAAATTTAAATATGAAGATTTGTTTTGAATACATTAGAAATAATATCACTGAAATGTCAATTTTCTTTATAAGGTTCTACGACTATAACATCTGATACGCTGCATAAGTATAACATTTTCCCGCAGAAGTCACCACAAAGAGTTATAACGAAAGCTTTTAATTTTTTTTTTAGTATGTGGTACGACTGAGAAGTATGTTGATTGTGTAAATGGTGGCTGCGACAGACGTTACTGCTGCGATTTGAAGAGACCTGCTCTTTGTATTGATGTAGCCCTAGGGTATTGTGTTGAGGGGTGCGTGTGTATAGACGGCTATCTGCGAAATAATGAAGGAGATTGTGTACCAATCAATTTTTGTCCGGAAAGAAATAGTAAGTAATATTATTGTAATGAAACTAATGGAGCAATATTAGTTGAGTAACTTATAAGTTACTAGGTTTTAAGAATATCCATTTAATTTTTTAACATCGTTTAATTTTTTTTTGTTTAGTAACATAAATCGTTTAAATATTTTACGTGACTTTTTCTTTGTATTTATTATCTTTTTACTTGCACGATGACACTATAGTCGACATTGAAGCCCGGTAGAGTTAAATTATGTTACAATTATTAAATATTTTTATTGCAAATAGCAACTTTTAATATTGTTATTATTTTCAACAGATACAAAATGCAGGCGTCCGAATGAATATTATGAGAATTGCGAGGACGCAGCAAACAGTTGTCAGTGTGCTAAAGGATGCAAGTGTTTTATAGGTTACAAAAGAAACAGAAAGGGAGTATGTGTTTTGAACTCGGATCCAAAGTGTGAGTTTTACAGGAATTTCAATCAATATAACCATCATAATAATATTGTATCTTTGTTTTTATATTACTAATCAAAGTTTAGTGACGTAAGAATTAATACAAAATATAATTTGGACCCAAACAGTTACCACTTCGTCTCCCGGAACTACAACGACGTCGATAACGCCATTGCCGCCAAGCGATAACAATTATGCTGAAAAAGCTCTGGATGCAATATGGCAAGGCAACGCTGATTTTACCGGAACATTTTTAAATGTTGGTAAAAATATTTTAGTTAAATTTAATTTTACTTTATATGTAGAGTTTGTTTTAGAACTATTACTGGAAAAGTCTTTCCCCTGTTATAACTTAAAACGATTAAAGACATAAAATCGTAACAACGGTTTATGTTAACATAATTAATAACTTTTATAATATGTCTTTACTCGTATTATGCAGGACGTGTGTTACATACGTACACACAAGTCGAACCCAAATTAATAGTTAGATCAGAATAAACATTAATGTTAATTGTTTTTTATTATGTTTATAACTGACCACTACACTGTTAACAGGTTGTATTAATTATGTAGTAATATTTTGTATTATTTTAGTCAAAAACCAATGAAAAACCCAACGAAAGCTTTGTGGCATCACCGTTTTCAGTATTAATCCCTCTAGGACAACTTGCATTATATGCAAAAGGGACATCTCAGCAGCAGCTCTTGAAACTTCTTAACTTGGATACCAAGGCAGAGGTATGAATATTTATATTTAAATTTGTTGTATAAATTTCATTTAAAAACAGGTTATCGTGAAGGTAAACATATAATTAATTGGCAGGTTCAACAGGGGTTTAGAAAACTTTTAGACAATTTGAAATCACCGAAAAACGTGACACTATTATTAGGTCAAAAAGCGTATGCTAATAAACAATTTGAATTAAATCCAAAATTTGAAGATGACACAAAACGTTATTTTGATTCTGAAGCACAAAATTTGGATTTTAGCAGAAATCAGGAAGCTGCAGAAATAATTAACAACTGGGTATGTGAGTAGGAATCAAAATTTACCTACATTATTATTGTATCCCGTAAATGTTTTTTTTAATGCATTATTTGTACAACTTTTTTCTTCAGGTTAAAAAGCAAACCAACGGTCTAATACCGAATCTTATTGACGCAGGCTTATTAAGTGCTTTAACGCGTTTGGTCTTAGTTAACGCAATATATTTTAAGGTAAGGATATTATTTATTTAATAGAGAGACTACTATTGAGGATTAGTTAAAAAGAAAATCTTTGCGATACTCAGCGCTTGTTTGACATGCTGCTCTCACTTCCATTGTTCACACTCAGCAGTTTCTTGCCAAACGAACAGTGTTTTTTCTATTCTTTCAAAATAAGGAAAACAGTCAGAGCCAAATTATATGGAAGTTGGATCAAGGGGAATAGTTTTAGCTCTTCCCAATTAGTTGAGGGATCACTACATAGTTCTTCCTGGGGACATTATATTGTTAACCCCAGCCTTGCGGCGCATTACCAGGTATATGAGGTGGTGATAACCTGCAATCAACGAGCGGGGAAGGTTCCCAAGATTAGATGGCATTTTGTGCACTTAGGTCACGTCGACGTCGACGCTTATAGACACGTACTTAAAAAATTAGATATTTTTAAATTAAACGGTGTATGCGAAAATATCTTTCCAGTAATAATATCTTTATAAAAGAAGCTGGAAATTTGGTAACTGATAAGTTGTTGATTCCTAAAATACCAGAAGTGTTGTAAGAATGTTTTCAATCACTGTATGAGGATGGTTATCTTACTGGCTTCGTAGCTAGGAGAGTGACTCAACTGCCTGCGCTTTTAAAGCATTAAAGTTGTTCTGACACATCTTCATCTGCTTGGCATTTAAAGCACAGCACAGGCATATAAAGTACATTTATGCTTTATATGTGTTATATAAGGACTTGGGAATTTAGATTGAATGTGAGGAAATGCGTGAAAAATATATAGGTATATTAAAGTGTAATATTCGCACAAACTAAAAAAATAATTGAGAAAGATTACGATATGATTCAATTTTAGGGTGACTGGTTGCGACCATTCAATCCGGAGAGCACACAGAAAAAAGACTTTAAAGTGACAAAAAATAATACAGTAAAAGTTAATATGATGTACCAAGAAGGAACTTTTGGATATACAGAAAACAGTAATTTTAAGGTAAGAAGTAGTTCTTAGTTAATATATATGTAGTAGCATGTAACCATTTTATATTTCTTTTCCATTCCATTTTTCTTCCAGAGGTAGAAAACATTTAGAAATACTCAAATTATTTTACAGGCGTTGCAGCTATTTTATAAAGACCGAGATTTTAGCCTTTTAACCGTTCTGCCAACGCCAACGGACGATTACTCCTTAAAAGGATTAGCGAAGCAGTTCGAAGATGTCAATGCGATAAAGAAGATAATAGAAAGTCTGAGATATGAAAAAGTTAGAGTTTATTTACCTTCAATACAAACTTCGACGACGACAAATCTGAGTCCGATTTTACAGCAAGTATGTATAAAAAAACCTAAATTGTATGAAGATTTTGACATTGAACGTATGCTAAAAAAATACTACTTTTAGGCTCATGTTACTGATGTATTCAATCCCGAGAAAGCTGAACTAAGTGGAATTTTGAAACGACCTGAAAATATTTTTATATCTGAAGCTATCCAGAAGGCGTTTATTGTTATCAACGAACGTGGTTCAGAAGCTGCTGCAGCTAACGGTATGTATAAAAAATCGGTATATACGAATAATCATATCAGATATAAATCGTGAATATAAAAACATTCCAAAAATTAAAATGAAAGGCCTTATAATTGCAAAAAATGTATTGTACGCGTATTGATTAGTTTTCTTTTTTAAATAAACAGAATCTGTTCAGATACTTCTTTGGCTGTCGAAATATAAACTCTAAATTAGTATTCTTATTCAAAATGTTTTTTTTTTGTTGTAAAAATGTGTACGTGTTTTAAGTCTTTTTTTTAACAACAATCAAAATTTTAGGAAATTATATAGCAAATTACCGTGAACGACATAATCAACATATTTAATTATTTAAATTTCTATTGATCATCCGCGGTCAAAATCAGTAAATGTGAAAAACCTACTTTCTAATATAGCACTTTCGAAATGGTCACTGAAGCAATAGCACTAAGGTTTTCATCCTCATATAGCTGTCTCGTATATAAACCAGTTTCTGCAAAGCGCATAAATGGATCGTGTATTGTTGTTTACGGCTTCTGAGAGATGTAATACTGCCCACATCCTGAATCATCTATAAGTACAACTAGATTTGACTATAGGCATCACAAGCATTGTTTCTTGCCTAAAACAAATGAATCTCAGGTTAATAAATCTTATTATAAAGAAACTAGTACAGTAAATTAAATAAAGAAATAGGCCAGTGATCGATATAATCTTTAATTTTATCGGTTCTCCCTGCTATCAAAATAGGATCTTCTGGTTACTTAAATTTTAAAACTATCTTTATTTCAGCTATCGTCGTCGGTACAACTTCAATCGATATTTCCCAGCCTAAAATTTTTGAAGCGAATAAACCTTACTTTTATTTCATTCTTTACAAGAAAAATGTACTTTTCTGTGGAGCGTATAAAGGGATATAAGCGATGCCTAGCACTTTTAAATTGACGTCTTTCATCTAGGACTATTATGATACCAGTGATGTGATAGACAGTTGACTTTATCGTGACCTTAAACCATTAAAATCAAAATGTTTGAAAGTATTTAATATGATTTTCTTAAAAATTATAAACTCTATTTAATTTTATAATTAAACAGATCACATACGGACAAGATGTTTTATTTTTTTTAATTCACCGGAATGTCCCGGGTTGACTAGGAGATAATGCCCAATGGCATTAAGTCCGCCCTTTGTAATTCCTAGTCGTAAGATACTGCAATAAAGTGTAAATAAATAAAAATGAATAAACGTCCTTAAGAGTATCAAGTAGCAATTGATGAACATACAAAAGGTCAATTATGAACCGTTTGTTTTCAGTTATCGGCGTCAGATCAAGTGCGGCTATCATCACCCCACCCAAAATTTTTGAAGCGAATCGGCCCTATTTCTACTTCATATTATACAATAATAACGTTTTGTTTTGTGGAGCCTTTAAAGGCGTATAAATGTCAAATATTTTCTCCAAAGAAAGCTCATACGATTTCTTAAACAAATTTGCGGAGGTGTAGCATGGCAATGTCCTTTATTTATTTTGTGCTTTGTTGTGTATGTTAATTATTTATACATTATAAAATTTAAAAAAAAAATCTGTTAGATCTTCATTTGGTTCTTATTAAACAATTATGATATGCAGAGCACTTTTTACTTTCTTTTTAAGAAACCGTTGTAAATTTCACATATTCTGGCACGTTGTGTTAAACCGTATTAATAAGTTTAATAGCGAGGATTAACCAAGATTAAATTCTGTATATTCTTTCGATATACTTAGACGTTAATCTGCGATTTCTTCCCATATTGTTAACATTTAATTAATATAAAATACACAATACCTATGTCAAATTTTATGGAGTAAGTAAAGTAATATTACTTTTAAAATTTTGTTTACAGCTATCACCGTGTTGGCGTATGCGATAAACATAAAACCACCTAAAATTTTTGAAGCAAATCAACCCTATTTCTATTTTATATTATACAAGAATAATGTGCTGTTCTGTGGAGCGTATAAGGGGAAATGAATATTGCTGATTTTAATTATTTATGTCCATAATGTTAAAAACCCAGAACTATCTACAGCTATACTGTGATCATAATCAAAAGGATTATAATACGTAAGGAATGTAGAATGGTAAAGAATAAAGTTGAAACGTTATGCATTTTGCAGCGTATTCCATAGAAGTTTTAATCGATCCCATTAAAATAAATAATCAGTAAATAATAAATTAACGAGTGAATTTAGCATATTTTAGCACACCCAGAAATGTTGCAAGGATTTAATCGTGAAAAATACCGTAAACCTAGCAGTTATAAAGAATTAAAGAATATTAAAAAAGAAACTGATATAAAATTAGACGAGTCGTGGGATTATTTCATTATACAAAATACACGTGGACAAAAATAATAGACCAAATTGTAGTAGTATCTGTAAAGTCAATAATTAGAAATCATGATTGAAAAGCGTTAAACAACCGAGACTGGTTAATAGTTCTAACCCACTGCTGCTTCAGGACAACACTGGACCCCATAATTCACGACAGATAGTCGTTAATTTAGAGGAACCACGATTGGGACGTAGCAGGCATTAAAATGTGGAACAAACATATGTGAAAGAAATTCATTTATTCGTGTTGTTTTTTATTACTTTATTGCAATTTTCTAACGATTTACGGTTGCGTGATTTTAATCTTCTTCCTTCTTTCTCTTATCGTCCTTTTAATCCACTGAAAAGTATCGTGTTGTTGTGTGTTATCATAAACAAGAAAGGACGATTGGCGTCAAATACCATGTACTCTACTGGCAGGCCTGGCAGAGATCTCACGCTGATTTCAAATGCTGTAAGAAATAAAGTTTGACCAGTTAGTTTAACTAACTCTTTGTTATTTCTTCTAGAACGAAATCTAAAGTAATGGAATTGTTAAAACAAATATCGATGTCTATCGTCAAATAATTACTTTACTGTTTTTAAAAGCATTTGCTGTATTTAAGTGATTAAGTATGTTTACAACAATTATACAAACATCCTAAAATGTTCCTTGCTATACGATTCGTCTTCATCAGTCGTTATTTATTATTATATATATTTTCAAATCAAATCCTGGACGTTACACATAAAATTATTTAATTTAGTTTTTCATTTACAGCATTTTGAAGAGATATGAAAACATAATATTACTATTTGTTTACGTGTTACTTATCGTGTACATTCTTAAGGTACTTAAAAAAATACATTCTTAAAACTGGCCCTTATACAGTATTATCGTCAGTTTTATGCATTCATTATGGTATTATTTATGATTGATATTGCAATATTGAACTTACCGTTGGCTGCACCTGCCTCTGAACCTTTTTCGCTAACAATAATAAAGGACTTTTGAAAAGCTTCCGACACATATAGAGCTTGATTTTCTTTTGAAATCCCAGAGATGCCTGATTTATTTGAATCAAATATTAAAGTGATGTTGAGCTGCAAATTTTGATTAAAAAAAATGTAATATGTGTATATAGTTATGGTAATTTTTTAAATGCAATTACTTTAGTATTATAATATATGAAATCATGCTAATTGACTTTTTTATTTTATAAAGTGTCGTTTGACGTTTATCAAGTAGTCTTTATCGTATTAGTTAAAAAAAATATATTATCGTAAGCTAGCAACTATTGCTTAAAATGCACTTGTTTGTATTTTTTATTATATATTATTTATTTATCACGCTCAATGGGCTTTGATTGTGATTTCGCTTAATATTTTTGATTACAAACAATCTTTTATTGTTTTAGGAAAAATGTTCCCGGATTATGTTGTCCATGTTACTTATAGTAGTATCTAGTCTAGTTTTTAAAGAATATTTATATCGAAAATTGCACCGATCATTGGTAAAACAGTAACAAACGAATACACGTTCATACACAGTTTTAAGATGTGTATATGTGAGGAAATAAGGATTGATTATCCTGTATCCTGTTATGTTAATACAAACAAGGATTATTAATGATTATTTATGTTGTACATAGGTACAGTTATATTTAAGATACGTCATGAGAATCCAAAAACTGTATAGAAACTAAGTAAGCGAGGTATAATTACAGTACTGAATAATTTTGTTTATCGTCGTGAAAAGTTTTATCTACTATGAAGTCGAGCGAACACATAAATCATATAATAGGAAATAAATAACCTTAAGCTTACCTTCTTTAACAAGTCGACTAGATTAATTCTTGTATCTATTTTAAATTTTGGTAAATACAAATCTAGCAGCGTAATATTTAAGCTACTGATGCAGTTATGCATCATATTTGTATCTTGATATAGTTTTGTTATTAAGGTCAACATAGCTGCACTCCCATGGCTATTTGGTAATAATAGAACGAATTTAAAATTTCCTCCAATGTACGGCATTTCGATTGCCTTGAAGTAAAACAAAAAACATTACATATTAATTAGTTTGTCTACATTTAACACGGGTAATAAAGAATTTTATACATCATAATTTGTTATATTTATAATTGAAAATAGATTCTAAGCATTAGTACGTCTTTTACACAATTAATTTTGCATTGAAATCTTTCCCCTTTATATCTAATAAATATTATGAGATAACTGGTCAGTCTTCTTACTTTGTCACAAATAGGAAGAGGAGTAACTTTGTTTATTGAAATAATTGTACGTACATTAACATCAAGATTCGGGCACTGTCCATACCTTATACTTCCCCTTTTATTCATAAAGTCAATTTTAATTGATTTATTATAACTTATATAAAAGTCTCGCTGCTTCGTATTCTTCTCATTAAATTGACTCGTCCAATTTGCCTGCAATTATACATTTACGTTGCCTGTAATTGTACTGTAATTTACATTTACACAAAATATTATTAATTTGCTAGTTACCTTGAAAAAAATCGTATTTATTAACATCAACCTTGTCATGTTGTCAATCATATCAGATTCCACCATGTTTGTTATGCTACCAT
This sequence comes from Eurytides lysithous rurik, assembly GCA_018247575.1. Lineage (NCBI taxonomy): Eukaryota > Metazoa > Arthropoda > Insecta > Lepidoptera > Papilionidae > Eurytides > Eurytides lysithous. Next base: position 1,817 of record DWHO01001970.1, on the reverse strand, counting down.
TAGTTCTCGACGCCACCTAAATTATTTATGTATAATAAAATACCTAATTATAGTCGTTACTAATGCTAGTTTTTGGGAATCGGTAAAGAATTAGAACATTTACGTAACTCACCGGATAATATTTTTTATAGATCTTCGATATCGTTGCAATACTATTGTAGGATTTTTTTATTTTTAAATATTTATTTACTTAAGTACACAAAACTACATTAAAAGAGAAAGATGATATAAGGAAACTCGAGTACAAATTCATTACTGACCAAAATGAAATTTTTTCCACTAGTCCTGAAGTTAAGTGGAAAGTTTTTTAAAATGCGGTTTTACTCTATGTACTATACAGTTAATAATACATATATTTATAATCAAAATATATATGTAGTATAAAATATAAAGTCGATAAATCTGTGTAAACTAATAACTTATAGACTCCTTTAAATTCTAACGTTATTGAAATATTTTGAAAACGTTGATCAATAAATAGTTTTATAAAATTAATAATTTAATTTATAAATATAACCATAAAAAGCAAATGTAATTTAAAGTATAATTTTTTGTCAACACGATGTAATTTTTTTTGTATAATAAGTCGTATATGTATATCAACTAGATAAAAAAATTATCTAATTACTTAAAAAACTAACAACGTATGATGTAATTGATGGATATCAGGCTACGAGCGTAAAGTAGACCTGTATCTGCGTAATTATACATGCATTATAATATGTCTTGATCAGCAAACTGCGCGGTTGTTCTTCAAACTGTGTAAATTATCCGTGGCCGAAATTGGTAGGGAGCGGCATTACATTCAACAAACATTTCCTAGTTGGTTTTAAGGAATTTATCTGTTTGAAACTACCGTTGACTTATAATTAAATTTACATAGGACTAACATTTCAACAAACTCTAAGAAAAAGTTACCAAAATCGCTTCAAAATCTGTAAATTCAAGTAAAATACAGCGGCCACAAATACGCCACTGTCTTTTCGGATATTCAGAGCATATATAAGTTCTATACTACCGAAAATTGAAATTTGATAAAGGTAATAAAAGGCAATCACACACAAACGAATTGATTATTTCTGCTGCCTGTATAGGGTCATGAAAATCGACGTTTTGAGGTGAAGCATTAATAACAGCTTGAGAATCTTCGATGAATTTCTTATTTAATGCAAAATTCTTGTCCACAAAAACTCCAGATGCTAGTAGCAGTTGGTCGTAATGCTTCATTCTTTGGGAGTAAACAGGAACACTTTTCCATATCTGCGAAGAAATTATTTACCAAAAGCATTTATGTCAGACGATACAAATTAACATCATTTTTAGGTCATATTCTCAAAAGAAAATATGCATTATATGTCAAATGTAATATTTTTCGTACATTAATTAATATAAAAAAGAAAATGTTTTGTACCTCTTCTTTATCTCTGGCATTTAACGCAGTCAACAATTGCACATTGGATTTTCCCGTAGTATATAAAGCCAACAAAGACAACGGGAACAATAGCGACAGTGGAGATATAATATAATCCATTTCCATATTATCCTTCACTAATTCCTTGAAATAAAATTTCACAATGGTAATAAACATAAACTTTAAACCAAGTTATTTCTCACTAATTTTTAATGTAATTTTCTGACGGATATTTTGTTCGAATTACGCATTTGCCTGCATCAAATTCAAGATACCGAAAGAAAATATTTTCCATTAATTTTGTATTAAATTATCGTATCTAAGTAGAAACGTTTTCGAGGATAGCACACAATTTAGAGATCGCTCAGTGGTGAAAATCGACCAAGGGGGCTTTCTTGAGAGTCCT
>DWHO01001969.1:0-14182 GCA_018247575.1 Eurytides lysithous rurik | reverse complement strand
TCATCCTTGCGCAGGGGCCATGCTAATCTTCTCTGTATCGTTCCAATTTTAGTATATGTACTGCCGAAGCAAGTACAGTAGAAGTGAAAAGCCGTCGGTATATATATCGTGGTATTTTAAAAACTTTGATAGCGTGATTATGACCTTTTGATATAACTACCATCTAACGGTAAAGTTAAACAACTTTGACGAGAATGAAAAATAAAAAAATCTTGAACACCTTTTAAATTTCTCCCGTGACAAAAGAACTTTAACTTATTTAATTTTATTATACTCTAATATACTGAAGTATTATACAAAAATTTGAAAAATTCTAACAGGTCATAATTTATATCAACACGCCATCTATCGTCAAAAGATGACATTATATAAAACATTATATTTTAAAATTAAATGTTCACTAACCTTAACACTGCTAAATTATTTACTTACTTAATCATTATTACATTTATGTTGAGCTAAAAAATCAGATCAGAAAAAAAAGGTTTCTTTAAAAACCGTTTAAGCCTATGTAACATACTGTGGAATTTATCAATATTTTTTTTTTATATATTTACTGCGTATGTTTCATTATTACGGTTTTTAAAACGTTAAGTTTTTGTAAAAATCTTTCTTAATTGCTTCGATTGTACTTATGCTAAAATCGGAATGATACATAGAAGATTAACGTGGCCATAAATGGAAACTTAGAGCACTCACTTTAATGTTGATAAAAGAGCCATCTATTCTTAAAGCAGACTTTTTATTTCAGCGTTACATTTTGAGTGATTGGTTTGGTAGTTTTAGAAGAATTTCTCAATTTTCCTCTTTTTTTTTTAATTTTAATTTTATATATTCTTTTTAAAGAATAAAATCTTTATTAAAGGCTAACATAAATATTCGTTTAAATTATTTACTTTAATTTTTTTGTAATAAGTAACATTGTTGTAATGATAGAGTATTTTATTGATTTTGATATCAAATTCTTACACGGCTCGCAATTTTTACACGGATGAGCATTTTATTTTGTTTTTGTGACTGTGCACAAGCTATAAATATATATCTGTCTATGTATTTATCATTAGTTCTCTGCTTCATGTCTAGGAGGCGCTGATTGCCAAGAACTTAAGTCTATCTCCAGTATTGGTCTATGAGCAATACTGGAGATAGACTTACGCTGAAATATAATACACAAAATTATGAAGCGTTCCACATATTTGGACCCTTAAAATATGTACAATTAATTTATATCAAGTACTCTTTTGTTTGTTCAGTCATAATAAAACTACGGGATATTACAATCGTAAGCAAAGGTGGAAGTTTTTGGGTCTATTACATTTATTGTTTGCGGTTGAGATAATACCTATATGGTTGCAGTGCATTTCCAGGTCTTTATTTTGAACTTATTCTAATAAAATATATCATCTTTATAACTGTAGATTCGTTCTAAAGAAACAACACGAAGAGTTGACATTCAACATTTATAAAAAAAACATGAGAATTTGTTTCATGACAATATACAAAAATGGGTTTGCAAAAAGATTATGTCAATTATTTTTATCACTGGCCATGTTTTGGATGCGATGTATTTCGAAGTTCTTTCGTGTTTGTTGTTAGTGCATATCTTTAAAAACCGCAATGTACGCATTTGAATCGACAACGCTCTATATAATCTTTAAGATGGTTACTATAAACCAAACCTTTTTTGTTTCGGCATTGTCAATATTTCTTTGTAATTCTAACATCGAATAGAGTTTGAAGATTAAGTTTATAAAAATTAGCAGATGGGAACCTCATATGATTTCTGAAGCAACAGTGAAATGCAAAACAAAACATAGAAAAATATTTATTTGGAAATTTACAAATTTTCTTATGCGTTTATTCGAAACAGTAGTTTGTTTCATCAATTATGGCTAATTTATAAATAATAATAATAAATGCAATTCATTCGAATGTTATGTACAATAAGAATATAACCTTAAAACTAAATAATGTATGAGCGGGGTTCTAGTTAACTTTATTTATGCAAAAAAGATGCATTACTTTATACGCTTCAATTGGTAGGAAAAGATAAAGCAAACGTTTAGTAAAATTTTTCTTCCTATATCCTTGTAGGGTAGTTGCAATTTTTAAAATTTATGTTATATGTTTACGTTATACAAATTTTTTATTAATGAAAAATTTGATTAAGAAGTTACTATATTTAATTAGGTATTGTAGTGAATATTTTTAGTTACATTAAAATAAGAATAAATTATTAGTTATGTTTGGTGTTCAATCAATCAATCATAAATAAATAGTTCATATTCTTATCTAATATGTAACCTAATTAAATTAAAAGCTGGATAAATTCGATGTTAAACATTTTGCTTAAAAAGCTATTATTTAATAATTACAATTTTAGTGTAAATATTTCTACTCTACAACAATGTATTCATAATTGACGTAAACGTTCTTAAATGGTAATGAATAAGTAGTCATATTTAATAATAAAACGCTTTTAAATGCGTTTAGATCATATATGAGCAATGAACAAATATTCAAAAACATTGAAATACTTAAATGAATGTTAGTGATGTTTACTTGTCATTTTCTTGAATTAAATAGTTTTTTTTATTTAATTCTCAAATATTGTGTAACTACGGCTTATTCAGATTTATGTTGCCAGCAACTAAATCTAGTTTGCCGCTAAAGAAATTAATATAGATTTGTTTCCGCTATTTTATTCGCCTGGTGTTGTTTAGAATATTATGTTATCTTGTCAACAAACGATTAACATATCTTAAAATTTGTTGGGAGCAGTGTGGATGATTTTAAATATATGAGATCGAAGTTTCTCGAGGAGTCGATACTGAAGGTGTAATACAAAAACCAAATGATTCACATTACACAAGCGTGTGTTATGATATTATTATATCCTCAAACATATTATTACACATTGTGTGCAATTCTAAGGTAGTATTCGTATAGTTGGTAATTGAAAGATAAAATACGATGTAATGCATTCGAAATGTTGAGGATAAGGGGAGATTTGTTTTTCGCATTATTACATTCAAGTAATGAGCGGAAATCAAACTGCTTATATTAATGACAATCACATCCTTCTCCTGCGACGTGGGCAGTGATAAGTAAGTCACTTTTCACGTATACCATTAATTTCGAGTTTTTTTTTGTCCGGCCCCATGTTACGGACGCTTATAAAATCTTATAGAACTGCGGTATCTGGTTGATATAGTAGCGGCCAGTGTTATCGCTGGTCGTAGAATATTCTAGACCTGCAGTATCTGAGCTGACGATACATCTGATCTGTTGATACAGACGCGGTTAGTATATTGGAAGATCGTAGAATGTTCTAGAACTGCAGTATCTGGTTGATCCAGTCGCGGAAGGCGGAGATGCGCGTGTAAACGCCCGGCTGGTTAGGCTCGGCGCATCCGATGCCCCACGATATGATCCCGCCAAGCACAAAGCGGTCGTCGCGCTCCCGCTGTACCACCATAGGGCCGCCGCTGTCTCCTACACGAGAATAACAACGAAATAACATTAAAATGGTAACTGGAGAGACTCGACTGCATGGATGGGGTAGAGTGTAGGGTATTCTACCCCAGCACAGGATTAACATTTATGTGATCCACAATATTTCTTCCTAGTAGAATTACCCTAAGCCTGTGACAGATTTGATGGTTTTCGATTATTCTCTGAGTCACAGGGGTTTCCCTATGTTTAGATATTCAAAAGAAAGAAATGGGAGAAAAAAGGAAAGAAATAAGTAAAAGAGAACAAATAAAACAACGATTATATGCTCAAAAATTACCATATCACTAATTGTATCATTATGTAAAATTGAACGGGTTTCGTGTTATGATTATCTGTGGCATTTTTCTTTATATGGATTCGAAGTATTTATTTTTAATCTGCAACAAAATTGTTAATGCATATTAACAAATGTAAAGCCCGAAGAAATTTAGTTATATTATTTTTAAAACATCATTCTAATACATGCTTGATATTTAAATAATGAGACATTATTTAATCATGTGTTATATATAACTGATTTTGAAATCGGAGGAAAGTCGGAGCACCGGCCCTAAAATTTCAAGGCCCTGTGACTTGGTTTAATAAAAGAAAGAAGATAAGGCGCCGAAAAGTCAACGTACTGTTACGCTAGGTTTTAGTGCTACTTTTGTGTATTAAACAAATAGATACATACATATTAGCTATTATTCATTTCAAACAAACTGAAATGAAATACCACTAACGTAAAGCAATTTTTTAATAATTTATATAGTCATTATAATAATGTACAAACACTAAGGTAAACGCTCTGGTAAGACTCTTTTGCAGAGTCCGCGTGGAATGGTCAATGCACTGACAGTTTTAATGTTACCAACGCGAATTCTGGGTTGCCTTCATGTGAAAAAAAAAACACTTCCAGTCTGAAAGGCACCATCTTTAAGCCAAGCAGTATTGGAATCATGAAATTCCACTGTGGCATTATGAAGTTATGGTTAAGAGTACGCCATCCATTAGGCGGCTTGTTTGACATGATAGCTAAAAGAAAAGAAAACTATGCAAGCATTATAAAAAGTGTGAGCAGACCTTCGCAGCTGTCAGCTCCGCCGGACTTCCAGCCGGCGCAGATGAAGATGTTGGGTATGTGTTCCGTGTAACCGGCCGCTTGGTACATCGCTTCGCAGGCGGTGTTGTTGATTACGGGCACCTGCACCTCTTGTAGCACCGTTGGCAACGGCCCCTCTGTAAAGTAAGACGGTGACGTAATAAAAGGCAACTGTCCACTTCAAGTATCGTTTATCTTTTGTCTTTTACCAAATCAAATCAAAATCAAATCGGCGAAGAGCACAGCTCAACTTGCTTGTCTGGTCACTTTATGTCATAAAAAATCGTGTTCTAATACAGTAATCCCGGTATAACACGGTAGATTGGTTCCACGTTATATGAAAACGCGTTGTAGGACTATTTCCGTATAATATAAAAATGCGTTATAAGAGTACTGCGTTATAGGGGGAATACTGTATACGTTAATGATATTGACATTCTGATCTGACGGTTGAAACGAATTTGTCAATTCAAATAATAATAAAATGTAAGTACAATAGTGTCGATAGTTATATGTTTAAGTAATATGCACACTTTCGTCCCTTTTTATGAAATATACTAACCTCGAGATAGTGACATTTAAAAAAAAATATGTCGGTACCGTTAATTAGGTATTATAGGAACTAATAGATTATGACAAGATTAGGTCGTCGAGATTAGGAGGTAGTATGTTTTGAAAATAATTCAGTAAACTTTCGATTCATTGTTGATGAAATGATAACTGATGATAAAGCAGGTGAAGCTGAATATTAGAAGTAATAAAAATATTATGGGACATCTCACACATGGCTAGCTGATCCCAAACTAGGCAGAGCCTGTACTATAGATACATACTATACTAATCTAACCAGACAACTGATATACATACTTATATAGATAATTACACACCCAAATACAGAATAAATACCTCTGCTCATCGTACAAATATTTTGTCCTGGGTGGGAATCGAACCCACGACCTTTGGCTTTGCAATCAGGAGCGCTAACCACTACACCAACGGGCCAGTCAAAACTTACAAATGATTACAAATTGATGTTGTCGATCGTAACCTTATCTCGAACGGCCTTAAAAAGGCCAAACAAAATACATGTTTAAACTATGATATCTTTCAATCCGCAACAACATATTTTACCTTAATTTTAAACAATATTAGATATTGTCTTAAATGAAGGCTGATGGGTACGTGCTGGCGACAAAAATACGTTGTTTCTATGCAGTGATGGACTATAATGAGTCAAAGGAAAGACGGTATTATATCGCACGTATATGTCAATCAACGAAATTTATATCTACACTAAGTTCTACCTGAATTTGTATAGAAATGTACCAAAATTGTACCACCAAATTCAATCGTCAAAGTTTTACTGCTTTTTCTATCAGGTTCGCGTGTACATTTATTACAACTGTTACTGCGGTGAAATGAGTTTAATTTTTTCTTAATAAATTTTTCAATTTTCTTACTAAATTTTGGAGGAACTAACCTAGCTATGAAAAAAGAAAACATCAAATTAGTTTTTCATTACAAATGGCTAAACTGACAGCGATATTGTATAATATAAGAGGTAACCTACTTTTTATTTTAAGTCGAGTTTCTTAATGATTAAGAAATATAATAGTTATAAATCGAAGTACTATTTATTTTATTTTTAATACTTTTTAGTGCCCTAAAATTTTTGGCACCCAGGCAAATTAAATATTTTTTGTGGCTTTGAACGTACAACGTATCATAAATGTTGACACATAATTCCCGAATAATTTGTTTTTAAATTTGAGCGTTGCGGGAATTATCTGCTAATTAAGATTTATAAATTTTACTCCTTAGTAGGGCAAGCCGGGCCTTTGGGCTTGTATGGTAATACCGCCACTGATTGAGCCTTAGTATAAGACGCGGATTTAAATTTTTTTAATGATCATTGTGAGTGATAATAGTAACGATGGTGTTAACGACGATGGTTTTGTCGAGAATGAGAATTCCGAGGACGTGTTAATAGAGGATTATGATTGTGATATAACAAATGACGACTCATAAGTGCTTGTAAAGGCTTATTTGAATAAAAAATATTTTGATTTGATTGATAATTATAATTCAGGTAGTATTGGAATTCGTGATAATTGTGATTAAGAAATTATGATAAAAAAATTGATGGATATAATTGTTACAATAGTGATGATAGTGTTATCGACACTCTTAGTAGTGAATATAATAGTGATGATGATGATGATTAATACAATTTTATAAGGTTGCAAAGATATAAATTATATTGATTACGACGACAGTGTGATTTAAAAAAAAACGCTGCCCCTATTGTAAGACAGAATTGTTTTCAAATCAAATCAAAATATTTTTATTCAAATAGGCCTTTACAAGCACTTATGAATCGTCTTTTTACATCTCAGTTCGTACGGAAGCTACCACCGGCTCGGAATGCAGTTCTGCTGAAAAGAGCCGGCGAGAAACTCAACAGTTGCTCTTTTAAAATGTCGTTACAGTATTAACTTAAAACAATAATATCTATCCCACATACGAGTCCATTAACTATATTCCACGCATTTTGGTAGAAGAAGTAGAAGCTCTTGGACAGTATAATAAGATTTATGTAATAAGATTATTTCTAATTTTGGTTTTAAAATTAGAAATAATCTATTACATAATCTCAGAGCTCAAATGACAGATCCAGGACATCTTGTGGAATTTTTAGTTTTGTGTTAAAAGGACCTTTTACATATATAAAAGGGTGATAAAAGTGACGTTGTTGAAAATTATGTTCGTGGTGGTGACACTGACCGTCATATAGCCTGCCCCAGCCGGTGACGTAAGCCGTCCTGCCCACGTAATCGTCGTCATTGTCTGGCACGCACACTGGCAAGATGTTCGGCTGGAACGTCACTGGCTCGTAGAACCTGCGATACGATTACACCTGTTCAGAATTACTTCGAACGCTTTTGTTAGCTGATATTATTATTATCATACATACATATATTATTATCATACTATTATTATTATTATTATCATACATTGTTTACCTATTGCCTAAGTCTATTTAATACCTAAAAAAACACATACACAAGCAGTTATTTTTTCGTTTTTAGAAATTATCTGTATCGATCACTACTGATTTAAATATTTTTTATGTATGTTTATATAATCGTTTTTATATATTTATATTAAAAAAAAAACTAGCAGAAAACACGTTTGGTGATAATTGACCGAGGTTTTCTTCAATGGTGCCTAACGACGAACAGTAAAGCAAACATTTTTTATAACGTTTACTGTGCAATGTAATGAATGGCCTTATTTCTTTCACTTAGCAAAGCGATCAAGCGTTTTTCTTCGGTCACTCACCATTACTCTTGACCTCTATCGGAAAATCTTTAGCATCGACGGTTTTAGCTGAAGGAAAGTATTTGAATAATGTAAGGATTTCCAAAACTTAATAGTTCTTTATTAAGAGATTTTTGCAAATGCTGAAACAATTTTCCCATAATTGTATTACTTTTATGGATGCTCTATAATAAAATGAATTCTTAAATTCATTTTATCATAGAGCTATTCATTAACCAATTAAATTGGGAAATCTGATTCATAATTTGCTTTAATTCTTGCTAAAGAAAGCGCCTAAGCAGATCATTCATAGAAGAATGGAAAGCCATTCCTTTCCTAAGAAATTGTCTATTTTCCATCTTAAATTTAATTACTATTACTATGAATTATTATTACTATGATAATGTAAAAGAGCTCATTTACTATTGGCTTCCTGAAAGATACCGTCTTCTCCTGTCCATTTTTTTATTTTTCTATATTATTGTGTATACATTTTTGTCATACTGAAATCTCAAGTGTGTTACTGCTATTTACTTAAACATGGCATAGTCACGATTTCTTGAATGTTACACTTCGGTCGCACCGTTATGTCGTCGTATCTTAACATGCAAATATGCATACGTAAATAAATACATAAGTCTGGACACTTCCATAGCCTGATGTCTTCATAAGCAGATGAATGTATGTTGAATTCATATATTTATTGTTATTCATATATTATACTAATATTCTCGTAACATATTGTAGGATACTTTTTTAAAATTCGCCTGAGGAGATAACACAGCATTCTTTCAACTTCATACAGGAACACACTGGTCAGTTTAAATTTCTTTTACTTTTTTGACACTGAACCCTAGAAGAAATGTTAAACGTAAGCATCGATAAAATGTAGTCAGTACTCTAGTAGTAAGATAACTCGCCTGAGCAGTGCCAAGTCGTATTCAAAGGTGTTCCTATCGAAGTGAGGATGGCTCGCGACGATCTGCACCCGTCGCTCTGCAAACCCGTACGGCTCGTCCTCCGTAGCCAGGTCATGCTCGCCTAGTCGTACTAACAACTCTGAAGGCGGTACACTGACAAAATAGGACAACGTATATGAAAATATAAATTAAAATACACATATTCTTCCATTATGCAACCAGCGTTCTTAGTACCATGCCTCGCGGAGTAGCTTTTATAGATTTTTAGAAAATGATTAATGTATTGTAAATGATAATATGTATTGTAAAAAATGGTTGTTATTGATGAATTCTTAAATAAAATGATGATGTCGTATAATGTAAATAAATTAAGAAATAGAAAACAAATTTGAAATTTGGTATAAATTTGCCAATATTTAACATTAGGAATATTTTTTGTGTCTATAATCTTGTGATGTTTCCAATCGTTGTGTGCATGTCGAGGTCAATCATGTCGAGGTCAATGCATTCTGTGTTATTCGTACATTGGATGCGAAAGTAAATTTTGGTTCTAGGGCTTAAATCTCCTTCTTTTTCTTTAATTTAATACCAAATACGATTGAAGAAAAAAATTAATATTAATTAATTGTTTTAAAATGATGACACACCGTATAACAATGATCAAAATTGTTATGTCTAAAATGTCTTATGTTTCAGTGTTCAAATGAATGTTTTTAAACACATTTTGTGATTGAAAATGATAATGCGAAAAAGTAATTCGTGTCTAATTTTTGCAATCATAATTAACGTTGTTTAAAAATAATTCAGATTCTCATAAAATTAAACAATGCTATTTGTTATTTTACTTAAATCAGTCCATACCTTGTGATTTTTTTCAAGTGGTCGGAAAAATTTTGACATAATCCAAAAAGGCGAACTTTTTTCCTTTTTCATTTCCTGACACATCCAAAAAAATATTAGGTAATAATAACTTATTAATATCTTAAAATGTCAATTCAATGTATAAGATGGTGGAGTTTATACGAAAATAAAACCCTTTCGATTTATCCTTTATTTTATTATCAATCGATACAAAGTCAGCGTGGTCGGAAAAAATATGCTAAGTGAGTTTGAAAACACCCAAATAAATTTCAATTTACGATGCATTTACACGCAATCGGCGAGGAATTTGGACCGTATCATAAACTTGTACCTAATGTTTATACCGATAACAATATAGTGGCCCATGAAACAGTGTCCTGCGACGTTGCTAAAAATGTGTATAGCCATGTTGGAATGTTTATGTACGGGCTCTTTCGTTTCACATACATTGTAGTTCTTTTTTTTTTTGTTTATTGATTTCCTTTATATAATGGGCCAACGTAATTGCCGTTGCATTACAAGTGCGAGTTTTGTGTAAATCTTGGCTTTTATTTTCATTTAAATAGTCAAGTTTTTTTAAAGATGTTATTTTATTTCTTTTATTTTATTTTTTACATGAAATTTAATTAAACCCATTTCAGAGAAGATTTTAGAAACAATCCACGTTTGTACTTTTATTAAGATGCTTGGGACTTTATTGTGTAATTAGTTTGATGTTCTCTTCTTAAGCTTGAAGGAATGTTTATGCAATCGTTTTCTATACTATCTATACCATGGTTAGGGTCGATGCACCTTATTTTAATCTGTGCATTACCAAAGTATCGCCCGCTGACGTAACTTTGTATATGAATTATGTATGACACCACTGGACGCGACAGGGCAATTATTTTGCCCGGGATTTATTATTCTTAGTCATGAATGATAATGGATGTGCGACGTTCATAGTTATGTTAGTTTGTGACATGCGTGTAATTCTATTAAACAACTTGAAGCAAGTGTGATCTCGATATCGAAGTGGTTAACGGTGAAAGGAGATCCGAGATGTCGGGTTTGATTAAATAAAAACACTTCATGCTCTAGGGGGTACTTGCGTGTAGTAATTTTCACATACACAAAATTACCAATACAAAGTGCACTCATACTGGGTTCAAATATTTAGTGGATAAAGCAAATGATTTTCCCGGTTTGGGATCGAAGGTTGTCAAGGCAACAACTCAAACCTCCTCGCTAGTCATGCAGGCATTGTTTTCATTTCACAATATGACGCTTTTTGGAAAGTTTCTTATCAAAGTTGTTTATTTTTACTTGACGAATGTTTATAAATTTGTCTGAAGCATTATTTAATGTAAAAAATTAGTCATCCTTAAAATATTTTTTAAGGTGAGAAACGCAAAAAATCGTAATTTGATACAAAATGGTAGCGAGTCCTTAATAAGGTTTATTACATTAACATAATAATTCTATAAATATTACCTAGACAGATATCACTTAATTACTGCGTAATAAACTTAACTTTGTATTGTATCGTGTATAGTGAAATATGATTTTTTTGAGCAAAAAGGCAATTGCTTAACAATGAACAAACGCTTTGTGTTTTCCTTATCGTTACTTTAAACTGTTTCCTCAAATAAGTACGGTTTACTACTACTTATTATACTATACTAACTATTGCTTTATCCATCTGCTTCGTAAGATAAGTTTGAGGTCGTGGTGTTTTTTTTTCACTAACATTAGTCCACATTTGTTCTTGAAATAATTTCAATGTTATCTGTTGGGCTTTATCAGCGGAATGTCATGAATAATTCTTTTACTGCTTTTTTTTATTGCTCTACATTTATTACATATTTTCCTTATAGATTGACGAATAATTTTTAATAATTCGTCAAATAATAATAATCTTACCATCAGGTAAACTGCTTCCTCGTTTACCATCTACTCCATAAAAAAATCTGTTGGCAAGATGTCGTTGGAATAGTTGAACACCTGTCAGGTCATTCATTCTATAGTTGTCGGCAGATATTTCAAGAGCTATTTAACTGATAGACATAAAACATATGTTATGTTTTAAGGTAAAGATGGAGAAATTTCGTGTGCAGAATTACACGTGTTTTATTTACAATCTTTCTGCTATTTTCAAGATAAAAAACCTACAGGTGCTATTTTGACATCCACAATTTTATTATAAATATAGATCGTTATTTATATGGTAGTGCGGGGCAAAAACCTTTGAGCGAGCGTGTTTGGTTGCAAAGAATACTTGGAATTTTTTGCTTTGCTCAACTGCATATTATAATTTTAAAGGCTAAATGTAAAGTGATGTTGTGCGGTAAACTGGCCTGCTCTAGAGACCGTATATTACCATTTTCCGTAGATTACATTGTAATTTCTTGCCATGTGGTCGTGGAATGCCTTAATTCTTTGAACTTACATGATTACTGGTAAACTTATAGTTTTTAAACCGATTTTTTACGCCTTTACAACTTACGTATACTTACAAATTCTCGCGGTTTGGTTAATTTCTACAAACATATATTCACTTAAAAAAGGAGGCGACAATGTTAGTGACGTGAAAAATACTCACTGCTCGACGCAATGGGCGGCTGTTATAGCCCAGTTCTCATTCAGGAGCGCCGCACCGCACTTATGCAGGTATGTCGACGTTCTGTACTGCCGGAGCGAGATCTGCCACGGCCACTGGCCGAAGCTGGACTTCGTGCCACCGACGATGCGCCCCTGCGGCCACAGCCTGCGCCCGCATACTGCCAGCACCAGTAGCGTCGAGTTTAATATCATCGTTCAGCACAAGGCACTGGCCATTTCTCAAAGAGGTTTTAGTTGTTCCATAAAAAAAGGTAGTCCAAAGGGGTCTACATTAAAAAGAAAAATTTTAACTCCCTTTTTTGAAAATCAATTGTTGTGATTGCTTATTGTTCCATTAGATCACAGACACTGAATTTTTTTTGTTGTCTTGCGTATCAGAAACACGAAATGAAAAATTGACTAAAAGTACGTCGATTTGACAACTGATATTTTGTTTTTTTTTTCTTAAGAGGCGTTGCCTAATGTATAATCTGTCACTTTTAATTTTACTTTTCCGAATAACTTCGCGATCGTTAAGCAATCGTTGACGACGCGGTCCTTGTCGCCTTGGCCGTGGCGTCCGGCCACATCGCGTGCGGGCTGACAACTCTTTGTTTGAATTCGGAACGTACTCGGTTTTATTTTTTTGCAGTTGTTGATACGCTCGGGAGCCTGAAGACACAGCCCGGGCTTAGAAGTTCTTTGACCTGGCATGCGTCAGTATTTCGGATGTTCTGGACGAGGTCCTCGTCCAAACATGAGAACTCTATCTCACTGCAAAGAGTAAAAGCGAATCTGTGCGCTTTTTTTTGGTATCGCATGTAGTGTATAAAGTGAGCATTCATCAATTAGTGATAATTTATGATTTTTTTTTTTTTTTTTTTTAAAGTTAAAGTATTTTTTTTTTTTAATTTTTTTTTTTTTACGGCCCTTGATTATTTTTTATTGTTTTTATTTTTTATTCGGCGGGATTTTGCGTTATAGGTAAAAAAAAAATACCTCTTGTAATTTACTCGTTGTATAGGGTACATACAGAGTGATTGTATTAAATAACAAAAGACAAAAACACGACAAAACGAAGTCTATTTTGCTTCTAAATAATCTGAAATCCTCGTTGGTTTTAAGGACAATATTACATATTAAGTATTCAAAATACTGTCGATAAATATGTATAAAAAAAAAACAAATCTACGTTCATAACAATTGAAATAATAATCACTTTAGTCGTATTGTCCGTTTTTAATACAAATTAATAGTTTTGTTTGTTATGAATTATTTATAAAGGTTGAGTTGAACTCATTAAATGTATGTTTTAACATCTATGAAATTTTGCTTATTTCGTGTTTATGCAGAATCAAAAAGGTCAGTAAATGCAAAAAAAACGCGATCATTTGATAGTAAAACAAGGTTTTTAACCGGGCCTCTTCCGTACTACCTATGAATTGGTATACTATTGTTCGTTCGCATTATTTTTATTATCATTTGTATATTCCTGCGACTGTACACGGAAATTGAAGTAGCCAAGGATGCGGTGACCCGACAGAAGATTGCTTTGTAACATAATAACACCGGCGTGCAATGTTACCGCGTGCAAGCGATTGTCTTTAATTACCAGAGTTTAATTTTAATTAAAAGTATCATCGGTATGCTTACATCTCTTTATGACTGACTTATCTAACTCCAAAACTTGAAATTAAAAGCGACCAAAAATATACATACACATGCTATTGTATGTCTTCCACGTGTTTTAGTTTTGCCAGTAGTAAATACTATTTCCTAAGTATTAGACATGGGTTTCTACTTCATTCTGCCTTGCTAATTCATACTACAGGGTGGGCCAAAAATTTTTGCAAATAGCAACACTTGATTTCTCCAAAACCGTGAGAGCAAGGGGCGCGCGGGT
>DWHO01001968.1:0-14184 GCA_018247575.1 Eurytides lysithous rurik | reverse complement strand
GCTATTGAGAAAAACCGGCCGGAGCTGGTGAATAGGAAGGGCGTGGTGTTCCACCATGACAACGCCAGACCGCACTCGTCTATAGCCACGCAGCAAAAATTGAGAGAGCTTGGCTGGGATGTGTTGATGCATTTCCACCTGTTTCGGTCATTGCAAAACTCTTTAGGAAGCATAAAGCTAACCTTATAAGAACACTGTGAACACTACCTGTCAGATTTTTTTAATCAAAAATCTCAAAACTTTTACAGCAATGGGATCATGGCACTACCCACAAGATAGTGCCATGATCCCATGCCGATCAAAACGGCACATAGATATTATAAATAAATAAAAAATTATACCTAAAAAAAATATTTTCCTTTGTATGAAAAATACAAAAATTCTTTTGCCCCGAACTTATTAAGAAATCGAATTAAGAAACAAATGAAAGTATATATTTTACCAATAGTATGGACTATTGGTAAAATATATACTCACTACACGGTTTGATTCCTAAACATATCCACAATAGCTTAAGCCTACTGAAGGTTGAGAAATCTCTTTATGTAAGCCTACAAACAGTTAAAGCCACTTAACGCTGCGAGAAAAAAAGCCGAAATAATAATAAAAATATTTTAATCAACTCAACATACAACACATGAAACATTAGATCAGTTGAAAAAATAATAATAATAAAATAAAGAGAGAAAAAAATGGTTTTCTGCAGAAACCCGTTCGAGCACGTTGGTCAGTGGCAGAAAAATGAACATTGTAATAAAAGTCACTTGATAATATTTACGTTTCTCTCCTAATATAGTAATCATAATGATGTAGTAATCATAAAGCAATGAAAAAAAAAAATAGGAAAATTAAAATATGATCAAATATAACAAGGTTAATGCGGCTTGAGCGAGGCATAAAATTTAAATATAATTATTCTTACTTTTCTTTACCAATTTTATCAAGCATTTATTTACTTAAATTAATGCTCTAAATTTTATGTTTACTTTTCATTAAGACATGGCTTCTTCAATTAACTAACTATAAGATACAGTCCGTTACTTCCTCATAAATAAATGAGTACATCATAACATCTTTAATATACAATGATACGCAACTGTAATGCAAGCATTCATTAAAGACGATTTATTCTACTACTAGTAAATAAGGGAACGTCTGTTATTATGTAAAAAATATTATTTTTTAAAAATAATAAAGTTAACTATAAACGCTCTTTATAAGTGAACAATGTATGAGGTGCTTAGTATTAGTTACAGTCATATTTATTTATAAGTGAAAAAACTATATATAAAATTTTAATTCTCAGAAAAAGACCACCTATGGTTAATTAAACTTATTACAGCTAACACACTCAACATTTCCTGACTGTTTACATTGCACTCGACATACTGCGACAATATTTTATATTCATATCCGAATATTTTAGTTGCATGTTTGAATTATTGCATTAGTATATGATAGATATATTTAACAAAACATTGTGAAATGTTTAAAACGACATATGTCCACATTGTCTTTCGCCACTATATAACTATAATGAGACAAATAACATTACCAATCGAAATCTGTGAGCACTCTGGTACGGAACCCGGAGTAAACATTATTAAACGTATAAATTGCAAAGGAATTCATATTCAATAAGTTATTATATTCGGAACAGAATCTCGCGGTAGACGAATGAAATCGATGCCCGGTCGGGATTCAGGCGTTGTGGAGCCTCAGTTAAATTACATAAATTTGAAACATTAGTAAGTTTGAAAGAGAGTACAGCTCAGTGGGTTACAAGGGGATTTGCTGACTTAAGATTTTGAGTCAGCTGACGTAAGGCACAATTTGTATCGATTATATCCAATAGCTTCATCGGCCTATTATTGACATAATAGTGGAGCAACCGCAAATGGCGAATGGTCGTTTCATCAATCTATAACCTTATCTTGACATAATGACAAATTACAGACATCGACACTCAATGAATCAAAAACACGTGATACGCTACATGGTTTATATTAAAATCATTTTTTTTTCTATTCGTCTGCAGTTACGTCATAGTTTACATCTGCGCTTTAATTATATAACCAAAAACTTTACTCGTGCTGCATTTTTATTAATTTAAACGCTTTAAAATTCTAATTTTACTGTCGAGTAAATATCGTGACGGTGTTTTCGTGTCGGTACCAGATAGGTAATAAATTGAACTATAAAATGAATAGGGTTCAAACAAAAACAGAACGGTAAACAAAATTGAAGCAGTAAAATTGAAGCACGCGCGACTTGTATAAATGTATTTGTTTGGCGTCCTGTTTAATTATTTAATTTCTTATCTTAATAAAAACATAGAAAGAAATTTAATTAAAAAAGTAAGTGTAAAAAGAAACACTTTCATGAAAGGTTTTTTTTATCTCGGTGTAACGAACTTAAAAATATATATAATCTGTATTTAGGAGGAGAGAGAATTGATCAATTGATAAGTTGATCATATCAGTTTTCAATTTACAATAGTAATATATCTATTCAAAACATTTCAACATTATATACGCGTCGTTGAAAGCTGTGTTCTAAATTTGCATTTTACTACTTTATTATTTTTAGTGTAAAGAATCTACAATAGAACATCTAAATTCGAGATTTGAGGCTATGCAGTCCTTTAATAGTAGAGGATAAATGAATTTCTGTTAGCCCAAAAGGGTGCGCAAAATTCACTGCGACCCATTTGTGCCCGGTTAACGGCGATGGGGTAATAAGCTCCGAGGTATAATGCTTACACTAGCAACTCTATCCTCGCCGTCAGGTATTAGAAATCTGAGAGTTTATTGTCCAAATTAACTATCGCCAATTTGTGAATAATCAATCATTTTAAATAGGTAAATATTTCTTAAATTATTTTAATATTTATCATGTTCTATAATAAACAAATTAAGCTCCAAACTATGACGAAGAGACTGCGATTCTCTCTCTAAATGTTGTATCATACAAAAAATATTTACAGCTGAGCATTAACAAAAGCGCTTAAAAAGCCAAAACACAAATGCCGTTTTTCGCTTTTTTTGCTTCAAATTCGAATTATAACATTTAAGCACGGAAACAGTTTAGATACAATTTTCCTGGTGTAAAAAGAAAATTGAGTAATTTAATATCGTTCTTAAAAATATTTTTCCAATATGACGTGAGGGAAATATCGAAAGCGGTGCGTAAGTAGGCCGTTAATCCCACCCATATTGAAATATCTGCGACAGTGTTTACGAGGGATGGATGATCCGTTTTTATTGAAACATCGTCTTGCATGGAGATTGGCAGAAAAAGCGATGTCAGGGGAGAAATCCACATAATAATGTTTACTCATACCCTTTTCATAGCAATGGGACGATTTTTCAACGTAAATTAAAATGAGAAATTAACCTGTATTGCGGTACTTTTTCATCACCACATCATCATCAGATCATAGCGAAATCTTAGCGGTCTTATATTCAGTATTAAAATAAATTAAAGTAAATTTAAAAATGTTTTAACACGAAGAAATTCTAATAGTAAAAATAGATGGTAGCAGTTACGGTACTACCATACAAGCCTGATAAAATTTATAAATCTTAATTAGCACATAATTTCCGCAACAATAAAATTTAAAAATGAATTATTCGGGAACTATTTGCTAATTAAGACTTATAAATTTTACTCCTTAGTAGGGCAAGCCGGGCTTTTGGGCTTGTATGGTATTACCGCCACTGGATGGCAGTAACTATGTTTAAGGTAAATTGTGCAGTTTAATTATATTTACGTATTATTAATAATATAATAAAAAATGGTTACGATGTGTCGATAACAAGACTTTTCTGACTTCTTTACTGTCCTGAAACGTGCAACATAATAAGGTTTTGCTTGCAGGTTTCGACGCGTTAATTTATATTTTAGATATATTTCCCATTTTCTACAAAAAAAAATACTCTATTTCAAAACAGCGGCAATCTCTATCCAGAGTATCAAAAATCAATGATCAATAAATGTATACTAAAAATCATTTTAATTCATTGTCTCATTTGATGATGTATCTTTAAAAAGTACTAAATTATTTCATAATATCGTAGATACAAATAAAAACATACAACTGTAAAAATTAAATCGTACTCCTCGTTAAAAGCAATGTGAATTTTACGTATCGACGGCATTTAATAAACTTCAATTATACGTAATAATATATTACGTGAATATCATATTAATTATATTTCAATATTTC
Organism: Eurytides lysithous rurik; assembly: GCA_018247575.1. Taxonomy (NCBI): domain Eukaryota; kingdom Metazoa; phylum Arthropoda; class Insecta; order Lepidoptera; family Papilionidae; genus Eurytides; species Eurytides lysithous. The sequence goes on along the minus strand of DWHO01001968.1, from coordinate 9,956 downwards.
ATTAATGTAATTACATCAATTAGACCGTGTTTTTAAACATATGAAGCAAAATTACACATTTTTCTTCAATTGTTTCTTTTGTTCAACCCGTTCACACAGCTTCATAAATATAAATCAAGAAGGCTTGGTTGTACACCAACAACAATGTTTTCCGTTCCATTGACATTAACGGCGACGAACAAAGTAATGGTTCGTTAATCCCTATATTGTTGGGCATTTCTATCGATTTACAGAGCATTATTGTTAGCTTTGTTATAAATTCAACTCTGGTCCTCGATACAAAATACAAAATGAATATATAAATGAATTCAATAGGAGTAAAAACAGAAACTGGATATCTGTGAAAACGGCATTGCACGGAAATAGAGGTTAATTATCTGATCTACTTCGAATTGGTTTAATTAACGATTTTTTTTTAAATTGGTTCGAGCCGTTTTTCAAACTTAGATTCATATTTGCCTTATCATTGACTTTAGCCGCAACTTCATGTAATTCATCTTACACATTTAAGGCTATGTTTTTATATTAAATATATAAAAAGCATGAAGAAAAACGGTAATAGAATATTATTTTTATGACAGTATATTTATTTTCTTTTTTACCGTAACATATTTTAACAATAGTATTTTTTCGTTTCAAAATTTGCAGGCTTATTATTTTACAAAACAAGGTTTTCTGGAATAACTGTCCTCATAATATTCTTTATTTTACATTAAATATATGTGCATATTAATATATAATCAATAATTAGGTGTAATATTATTAAGGACCTGGGTGTCTTATTTGACGAAAAGCTCACATTCCACGATCACATAACGATAGTTGGAGATTAGGTTTTGTTCTTCGTAACTCCAATAATTTTTAAAATACGGATGTGATCAAACTTGTCTTCAGTGCATTGGTCTGGAGAAATTGGAGGCTAGTTCATGTGTTTGGCGTCCCCATGGGAGCAAATACACTCTCTTGCTGGAAAAGGTTCAGAAAGTCTTCCTGAGGTATCTGTATAAGCGTATGTATGGGTACTACCCACACATGTATCCGGCTAAGTTTCTAATGGGGTTTCTAGGTTACAATTCCTTGCAGGTGCGTCGTTCTAATGACCAATTGTTAGTTATGTGCAAGATTTTGCGAGGCAGAACGGATGTCCCTGATCTGAATAGCGAATTGTGCTGGCTTTTCGTCCCAGACAACTATCGGCGAGGTAGAAAGCACCAGCTGTTTGCTGTCCCGGTGTGCCGGTGTGCCGGACAGTAACTCGATCGAAATCTCCTGTTCCGCGAACTCTGGTTGCACAGAACGCCCTCCTGGACTCTAACTGGGAATTTGATGAGTTTGCGGATGAATGGAAAATATTTTGTTGGAATGCCTCGAGTATTGTGGGAAGAACATATAACTGTGGAATGAATGATTTAGTTACATATTTAGTTTATAACTAAAATGCTTCTTTTAATGATATTGTGATTATTTTTATTTTTTAAATTTTATTATGTTTTATAATTATTATTTCAAATTAATTTTATGTAACCTAAATAATACTGTATGAGTTGTAAGTGTAAATGGCCTATGCCCTTCTTATACCTATAAATAAATAAAAAATATAAATGAAAAAAAAATATACTATTACAGTCATAAAAATTTCGTCTCTTTTTCTTAAAAGCAAAATGTATTGCAAAGATAATCAAAATACCCACGTCAAGTGCCCTTGATACTTTCAAAATACGTTTCTTTTTAAATTCAACCGTGTTTCTGTAAAGTGTGAGCAAACGCACTAATTAAAAGCGCACATTCTAATGCCGCAGGCGTTTCAATGAAGCAGCTTATGAAACGAAACCGAGTCCGCGTATAATGCACACAAAATAATACCGTTCAGTATTGGAATCGTTGAGAATGATATATTTACTCGCAATCACCTAGAAGTCGAAATCGACCAAAGGAGTTTTAACTAATATTTGGTAGAATTTGGTTAGTATTTTATCTAGTTTTGAATATAATTTTTTGACTATAACGTTTTGCGGACTCACGTGTTGGACGTTAGTAGCTATAATCGCTCATCTGTCAATCATTAATAGATTTTTTTATGCCAATTCAAATCAAAATCAACTTGACTTATCAAACTTTGACAATATGCAGTATATCTTATAAGTGTAACTTGTTAAGCATAGCTTATTACGTTTTATTTTCGTTTTGTTTTAATGAATTAGGTTGACAAACGAGCAAGAAGCTCACCTGATGTTAAGTGATCACTTGCAAATGCGTTGCCAACCTTTAAGGGGCTGCTATTTGAAATAGAGAGGGAGGAGAAGAGATGGTGCAGAAGGAGGGTGGAGATGGAAAAAGAGGTAGGGAGTGGAGTGAGAGGGATGGGCTACCGGCCACCTCACTTACCGGATGAAACGCGGAAGTAAAAACACTTCCACTTTACGCCGATTTTCTGTGAGCTCATGGTACTAATCCGGTTTGAGCTGGCCCATTCAGTAGATGGAGCAACTGCTTGACTCTACCACCTTTAATAAGAGTTACGTATAAAGACATTACGATGAACCAGCTTATGATACGGGACCAAGCACAAATAAAGTGTATATAAAATAAATTTGTTAAGTATTAAAACTTATAAAGTTTATATATATATTTTATAAGGTTATTTACAACGCAATACACTTTGTACTGTGTGGTCCGGATGTTAATAATTCTTTAAGCACGGCTTATTCATATGCAGAGGCGTTGCGATGAGGAAGCTCATGTAACAAAACCAAGTCCCCATACAACGTACAAGGGTTGCAGGGCGCTTGTGCTGTATTCTAATCTTGTATAATACTTTGCTTTTTATAAATAAAAAAGTCATCCAATAAAGGTTATAAATGTAACGTATTGTGCGTTTGAGTTTAAAATGAAAGAAATATTTGAATAAGCATAATACATGGAAGAAGTGCTGTTTTTAATTTTTTTTTTAAATATAAGAGAACGGTACATCCTCCATTATTTTAAATACATTCTTCCCGACTATCGTTGTAAATTAACTCAAGTATGCTTTCAAGCTTCGCTCTCATTACCCTGTTGCTCCGTAAAATGTTGTAGCGTAAACGATATTGCCTTTGCTAACTATTGACTCGAAACAAAAGAAAAAGAATGAACGCATATTCTCTCGGTATTAACATAAAAAAAAATTTTTTTTCATTTTACAAAGACCCTCTGGTTTTTTTTAAAGGTGGCTTGATCCAGAGCTATGACCACGACTCAAGTAAATCTGTTCTACTGCTTAAAGATGTTCAGTTCTATTCTAGTTGGAGATTATAAGCGTGCAATCTTTATTTTCTAGTATGATTTAAATTGGTTTCATATTTTTCATATTTCATTGATTTTTTGTACATACAATCAGAAAAGCTCATTGACACCAATTACATAAAATGATAATAGCGATGTTCAATGAGTAAAATCGATTTTACTAGTAAATTTCCCATCACTTAAACGTTATACTCCAATCGTAAAAATAAAATAACATCATTTTCAGTCGTCGTATCATTGTGCGCACCAAACATGCATATGAAAACATGTTGAAATGTTAAATTTGGCGTGACAGTAATCAAAAGCAGTTAGCACTGAATCTGATTAAGATTAACCGTTTCCAGCACGTCGTACATGGTTGTTTATTGCCAATATCCGTCAAAGTCAGTGTCTAGTGCAGACGTTTTAGATAGTATGCTCGCGCTTGATATTTCCTATTAATTAGTGTTAGAAAGCAGCAATCTTATGAAGCACATTTACGTTACTAAGCAAAATTACATTGTATGTACTGTAGATAAGGACCCAATCCATTGGAATTACGATTTCGCTAGAATCTGTGGGTATGTATCTAACTGAAATAACGATGCTCTAAAAAACAAAGCTCTATTTAAGTATATTTAAATTAAATGAGTTGTTAGTACATTAACAATGTGATACAACTAAAAATTATTTCTCTTTTATGTTTTATTAAATGTTTACCGAAAGCCAAAGCTTCACCAGAAGATAGTTAAATTCATTTAACGTGGATATTTTTTCTTCAAGTTGTTATTAATATGAATAAATATTTTTTAAATTTATTAATTGCAAAATAATCATTGTGATAACCAAAGAGGAATCAAGTTATGTGAGGGTTTTGAATGGTAGGAATCTTGTAGAGTCCACCTGGCCTGCAAAACTCCATTATCGTTATTTTATCACCATACAGTATAGTGAACATTAACTAGGTTTTTGTACTTATGTCTGTGATTATGTCCAACTCTTGCTTTGCACTCGCAAAGTTTTTGGCTTTAGAAGATTCTATATGTTATTCTCCAACTTGTTGTGAACAAATAACAATTAAAAATAATGTCAAATGAAATAAAAAGTATTCTACTTATTTAAATTAGGTTATTATAACCATTTTTGAATATTCATTTCTAAATTTATAACAGTGTCATCAGTCCATGTTGTCAATCCGTGAGGAATCTACCACCGACTCTGAATACAGTTTTATTAAGAATAGCCGACGAGAAGTTCAACAGTTGCGCTTTTAAAATAATGTTGCAATGTCGTATGTTGCAATATAATAGATATTCTTCAAACGATTTAATTAACATCACTCAATATATTTTGGCTAGATTGAAAGATATAAAGATCTAAGATGTGTGTTTAACAAAACAGTTTCATGCATATTGGCTCTTATTCCTTATTATCATTTTTCACAAGTTTTTGAAACGTAATACATAAAACTAAAACGCAATCTACAAGAGATTTTATTATTCGTCAAAAAGTTAATCATACCAAAAAATTCATTGCTGTCCGTGCTGAAAATTCTGTGTCGAATTGTGAATTTATGCACAAAAGCTAAAATTAATGAAATTATATATTGTTATATAATAAAGTCTGTTTCACGCAAAATTAATAATATCAGAAATTCTGTGAAAGTCCTTTCATTTCGTACATTAAGTTTGATTAAGGCGAAAGGTATTCATCCCAGCATTAGCTTTGCAGTTAATTAACACCCAATCTACGTTAAAGTCACATCGCAGAGGAGAGATTACGTATAATCTGATCGCTGTCTGCCCGATTACATTCCCTCATATGTTTTGAGCCTAACTGACTCAGAGTAACGTTTGAATCCGTGTTCTTTTGTGTAAAGGCTACGTGAAAAACTTAAAAAAATAGCCACTTTAAATGTAGAATAGAACGAGGAACCAAATACCTGTGGCCTCCTTTGCAGATGCCGTCTAGGGACCACTGCATTGCCAGTTAAGTATATGCTTATTCAACCCGCAAAGTATAATCAACCGTCAAGCAGTTGTGTTCCGGTTTGCAAGGCAATGTTGGCAGAATGCTGGGTATAGAGATATTACGTGAAAAATCTTTGAGGTTTGAGTGAAGCAAGCCAAGCAGGCTCTCTTTGGTTCTGTGTTGTAATAAGCAGGAGTGTCGCTTACCATTAGGCAAACAAATTGCTCTACTCTTCACTTTTTCTCACAGATATACATGTAAGTTGTATATGTACAAACTGCTGATCAAGTAGAAAAAATCAAACATAATAATTAGATAAACGATATTGAACACCCCAATACCACTATCCAATTTATGCGTACGTTCAGGGTTACAGAAAATTCTACACATAAAATGTAAGTGACTACATCTCACTCATATCTATTGGCAGTGTTGGGAATTTTAGGTTTTATATAAATAATATGATGAAATGGTAGAAAAAATTATGTTACTTCTGCAATCGTTGCGAACAAAGATATACCTTCAATTCGTCCCTTAAAACTTCATGCTTTAAAAATTGGCTATGATAATACTGTCACACAGCATTTCGTATTACGAGAAAACTAATTCAAAATTGCTTAGCTCCGCGCTGCGCTGCGCTCAACACTCAGAAAATCTAGATCATATATGCCTTCCCTATAACAATGCTTGCAATATAGCCAACCTACGGAGTGACTGACAATTAGGATAATGAAATAAAATTAAAACATTTTGCGTTACGAAAATTCACCAACGACAACTAGTAATGTGGTCTCATCAATCGATCAGCCATGCGACCATATCTCGAAAATGTTAAAACAATTATAAAATGGAGTCGAATATAACATACACATAATACACGACAATCATCATTTCAAATCAGTTATTCAATGACTTCTTTAAGAATGTATTTCAGAAATCATATAGGAATCACCCTCCTCATATAGGAATGTTATTCAAACCTACCCAGAACCGAATCTAAATAAGACTAAATAAGAAGAAAGAAAAGAATTTTGTATTTAAATTGATTAAATCGATAAATCGATAAGGGCCCAGGCAGTGATGGAATTCGACTAATTTTTATTTATACATGGAATACGGAAATATACTTGAATCCTATCGGTCCATAAGAGTGGTTCGTGAAGCCGAAGTTTTGAACATTACCCTCTCGTATCAATTTTAAATACATTTAGCAAGATTTTGAAAAAGCGATACATAGTTAACACAATAATTTTAAGAGAATGCCGAATGAACAGCAAGGATTCGTGAGCAGCATGGACGACAGGAAGCACATCGATCTACACTGATTTTGAAAAAGCATTTGATAAGGTGGATCATATCATCCTACTGCACAAGCTGCAGGCGTTGAAAATACGTAGGGTTCAAATCATACATTTTCAAAAGCAGAGAGGCAGACTTGGAAAAGCAAGGAGTGATTACAACACTTTACCATCAGGAGTGCCCCGGGGATTGAGACTAAGGCCCCTTTCGTATATTGCGTACCTGTATATTAACTCTAACTGTAAAATTAATTAATGTACTTAACATTATGTTGACTTATAATGAAGAAAGCATTTTTAAAAATAAATACCATCTATGATTGTTTTAAAATCCAACATGCCAAATAATTTTATATAAACTACTATCTTAACAACAGAATCTCTGTCAATATTAAACAATTTGCTAATATTACATTTACGCGATAAATTTTTTTTTTTATGTAGTAGGCTGACAAACGAGCAAGCGGTTCGGACATTTGCAACATTACTGAACTTGCAAATGCGTTGTCAGTCTTTAAGGGGGTAAATTTTAAGAGAGGGAGGAAGGATGATCGAAGGGGTAAGGGAGAAGGAGGAGCGATAACAAGAAAGAGAGAAGGAATAAGGGGAGGATGGGAATGGGCCACCGGCCACCTTACACACCGGACAAAATGCGGAAGCAAAAAGACACTTCCACTTCACGCCGATTTTCTGTAAGGTCGTAGAACTAATCCGGTTCGAGCCGGCCCATTCAGCAGCGGGTACAGTTGCGTGGCTCTACCACCGTGAAAGTCTAAATAATAGATGATTAATACGTTAAGCATTAGATGTTGTGTCGGATGGCACTAAACGAAAGGAGGTTTAGCTCGCGTCAAGCGCTTTTGAGTATTGAAATGAGTCTAAGTTTATGGCAAACCAACACCTTGTGGTGTTGGAGATGCCAACCTAACTTTGTATTTATTCAGAGCTAGCGCGGTCTTGTTCCCATCGAGCAATAACAGTAAGGAAAGAGTAGAGTTCCAGCGCACTTGGCTGATCTAGTTTAGATCGGCCGCCGTGGGCTGAATCGTTTGGGATGACATTATTAATATTATTATATGTATGTATATATATCCTATTTATTATGTAAAAATTCAAGACTTTGACTTTTATTCAAAAGTAAACAGCTATCATGTTTTGATTATCTACCCAAATGCACATAGCTTTTAATAACACTTTAGAGAATCTTAATTATGGGATATTAAAACTAGTTTTTCTTTTAAAGGTACCCTGCCCTTCTCAGAGAAGTTAACCCGTAAGCTGTTTATTATTTAATGTATATAATCATCTTTATTTTATATATAATATATGCTTTATTTATGTATATAATCTCAAAAAAATATACGTTATTTTTGCTCTACACTTTGTAAACTGCTTCGCTTCTTTAGGTTGTTGTGTAATGATATATAGCGTGTTATTTTATTAATAAATAGTAAATGTAGAGTACTTACACTTTTTCAGGGTTCGCCTGAGGCAGTGACATTCTATTGCCAATCATTCTACCGCCAAGCGATAATATTTAAGAACTAGTGTTTTCGGGTTTGAGTCTTAATTGTCAGGATGACACGCAGCAGCGCAGGTTAAGTGTGGTATCGTATTACGTTTACACAGTTCCGCTCGCCACTTGATAAACCCGGAATAGTTAAATCCGGCCAACACCTATTTACGCGTTTAAATAACAAAAAACAACCCACTTTCCAATTCATTATTAGGGTGATCAATAAAGTTGTCAAATAAAAAATGGACATAAATTTTCGCATTTGCTTTGACATGACAGTTATTAAAACCGTATGCGGAACAATTCTTTGTGTTGTTTCGGTCGTTGATTATTATGTCATTAGCAGTTGCCGCAACATCATCGCATACATGCCGTATAATCGCATATGAGGGCCTCTCTTTGATACGTGGCCCTTTGTGTTGCTCGTACTTGGCTCTGGTTCGCTGCATTGACTCGCGATCGATCTGTACTTTTTCAGTCCTTCAACGGATACTCAAATATTATGCTCATACCCCGTTGTTGACTTGGTGATTTTATATTAAAAAAAAGCAATGGGAAGATTTACCTCTGTAGTAGTACAGAGGTAAATCTTCCCATTGTTGTCCTCTGTTTAGTACGGTGCAAGTCAAGGTACTCCGCTTTATTGTTAGTCCTTTTAGTAACAGTAGTTAGTAGTTTTTTCAGTGGCCTGATATTTCATCTATGTAATTTATCGTTGTCATAATTGCGCATATTCATCGAAAGCATTCATTATTATCATACTTTTGTATACGATAACGTCTCAAGTTATTAGGTCGCAATATATCGGGAATCAAATGTAACTAACGGGATTGCATACACTGTTATATATTTACTTGCTCTTTTTCTTTTTTGATAAATGAGCTTGTGGTTAATCTGGGGTAACAAAGCCACCCGTGGACATTTGCCGCGTCAAGGAACTTGCAAATACTTTGCCGGTCTTTAACGTGGGAATAGGATCTCTTCTTGAACCTTCAAAGGATCTCGTATAATCATATCGATTTGAAAACATCGTTGACGACAGCCGATTCATTTTAAATGTTAGTAGTGTGTGAGAGAAGTTTTTGGAAGATACATGTAACTACGTGTGGCAACACGTAGTTACATGGCAGGCAAGAAATTGAACCAAGTGGAAAAATAAGTTTGTCGCCTGGTCCGGATGCGGAACTAAGCAGACAGTTTTGTTCCGAACATTCTTTCAAGACACTCCTCATTGTACAGACTGTAAAAATGCAAACATCGATTCCCAAGTTTAATGGATTAAGCCGGTCGAATTGAACTTGGTTATCTTGGTCATTTCTACTCCTGAATGTAAAATTTTCGGTTTACACAGTAGGTATTAGTCGACTAGTGTTATCTCACAAATACGATATGCATGAGATTCTCAATAAAATATGTAAGCAATAGTGGTACACAAGAAACCGAAACCGGCTAAGAGGTTGATAAGGTTCAAGAAATGTCGGAATCGAATATAAATGCGGAAAATAAGGGACACATTTAAAATGAGCGAGAAAAATCTATAAGCTCTCGAAATGTTTAGTTGGCTTTGATTGATAATGTGTTCTAAGTAATATTGCAAGAAGGACGCCGTAACGATACATAAAAATATATTTTAGATGTTCCAACCAAACATTTTTGTAACTACATGCAATGTAGTATGGTTAAAATATTAATGTTATTATTATTTTATGTTTTTTGTTTCTTCCAAAATATTGTTAATAAATTTCATTTCCTTTTAATTTGTGTTTATTGTTTTATTACCTTTTCAGTTTTTATGAAAAGTTTAAAGTATTAAGTGATAATGGGTTTATGATGAAACCCATCATGGGTTTCATCATGGGATGTTTTGTCCCTCCATCAATGATTTTTAACAGAAAGGGCTATCATTGATT
>DWHO01001967.1:0-14185 GCA_018247575.1 Eurytides lysithous rurik | reverse complement strand
CTCACTCACCGGACGAAATGCGGAAGCAAAAACACTTCCACTTCACCCCGATTTTCTGTGAGGTCGTGGTACTAATCATAATAAATAAAATGGGGAATTCCCTAACAAAAAGTTTGAGTAACTATATAGTTATTACAAAAGAACGTTTGATAAAAAATAATAATTGCTTTACATTAAATTATGTGGCGAGTGTTAGTAAAAAACTATCAATAGCTTCTTCAGGACAAGCTTGCGGACTTAGGACACGGTTATGAAGTCCACTTCGCTGTAACTCCGCGACCCCTGTTAACGCAAAATGGACATTACGACTTAAATGGCAATCGATTGGGAATCTATTCAAAGAAAGGTTTATGTCGTCAAATTGAATTTAACCTTGGGAAAATATACTCGATCACTACATACGAAAATATAATTGTGTAGATGTTTAACATTAAAAACAATTACAGGGCAACAGAAGTAATTAAACAGCGGCCGGACACACGATGTCGTCGTAGGCCTAGGCTGAATATGGGACCTCGCGTTTGCCGGTGGACTAGCTGTAACGGGTGCGTAATGATCAGTAAAAGTGTAGTGTGAAACAAAGTCGTGCAGATAGCACCTGCACCGCTGCTGTATCTATGAAGTCAAAAATATGCCTGTGTTAAATTTTATTAAATTAAGACAAAGTTGCTATCTACAAATTGTTCCATTATATAAATTTAAAAATATGTATCGATACATATTTTTAATAAACAAATAATTTACCTATAAAATATTAATATTAATATAAAAAAAATCATTACAACGTCATTTACGTAATTATTGTATTTTCTTTTTTTTGTTTGGATTTATGTTTTAGGATTCACTGCTTAGATGGAGCCACTGATACCTTCTAAACATGTCGGCGAGAAATAAATACTAATAGGTACTCTCTGACAAGAGATGTCAGTTTGTGTATCCTTCCTGGCATAGAAGTTTTAATAACGTTTAGTTTTAATTATTTTTAGTTTTACTTCAAATGTCTTGATATTAATCTCAAAAAGAAGTTTAAAACCAGCAATCAAATCATAAATTAGTCAGAAGACATCGCGAGCACTAAGGTTTCTTTTGACACTTAACAGTTTTATTTAAGTATGCAACCTGCACTAAAGATCTCAAAATGTTATTTCACTTTCTGTATGTTTATCGGTACTACCTTGGTAGTATATATTTAAAAAATAATCTCTTTACTCTTTGTAAAGCGATTAGTTTCTTTTATTACTACTTCATCAAGAGTTTAATGAACTGTATGTATACAATGTCATTAAGCTTGTATGAATATTTTAACATTATGTAGCCATAGTTTTCTAAACAAATAATAAAATATTCTACATGTTTGTGTAACGCCAGAATAATATAGAAAAGTTTTCTGGTATAGATACATATTATTATACTAAGTTTTCTAGAATTTGATCTAGTTGCTAAATATTTTTGAACAAAAGAGCATTCTAAGTATATAATAATAAAAGAATTTAAATTAAAAGAAATGTCAATTGTGTGTTTAATCATCAACTTGTGTTGATGCTTTTAACCTATGCAGCTCTGTAAATCATCATTGGATCCCTAAACCTGTAGAATCAGTTTGCATAAATTTAATAGAAAACTTTTAAAACTTTGGTGTCACTGCTGTGTTTATGGGTGTATAGGGCAATTTGTTAAATAACAGAGCACAGCCACAAAATGAGACATAGGATGTTCTGGGAGGTCTGCCCTGTGGCGGCAGTAGTCGCCCAGCTCACCGGCGACGCTCCAATTAATCTATGAATAAAACTGCTTGTGTGAATTTACAAAGTTAAAAGGTTTTTTGTTTGTAGTTACATGTAGTATTGAATTTTCAATATAATACAGTATATTAATATTATAATTGTGATACACAGATCAGTGTCTGGAATGGTACTTCTGATTTGGCATTTAGACAATATCTATTTAGCAAATTAATGTTAACTTTTTTAAATTACAGATGGCCGATATAAAACCATTATTAAAGGAAGCAAGAAAGTTAATAGATGAGAAAAGTTATAAAGAAGCACAAGAGTGTTGTAAAAATATATTGCGCAAAGATAAACAAAACTACCTTGGTTTGGTTTTACTTGGAAAATCACTAGATGATTCTGAGCAAGCTCCACTAGCATTTCAAAAAGCTATTGCTACAAAACCTGACCTTCCTCTAGCTTGGGTTGGCCTAGCTAATTATTATGAAAAGAAAAACGATAAACTGTCTAAACAGAAACTATGTTCGATATATGATGAAATATTAAAGCTTCAAATAGATGAAGGTAAAGCATTAGAATGCTTAACAAAACTAGGACAGCTTGGAATATCTTTCAAAAGCAGCAGTGCTATCATAACATTTGCTTTGTACATGAAAAATAATAATGAAGGAAAGTTATATGAAATAGCTAAGTTGAATTTTCTTCAATTAATGAAAGCCAATGTTCTATGTGAAGAAAAAGATATTCCTATAGCCTTAAGTGCCCTTAAAAAAATATATGATAATGAACCAAGTGAATCATTAGAAGTTCTATTTGGGAAAATGCTTTTGCAAAAGCAAGATGTTAAAATGGCCATTGTTGATGTTATGGAGCTTCAATTCTTTTCAAAAAATGTTATTCTCCGAGAATTGCTGTGCAAACACTTGTGTGATAAATTTATAGAAACAAATTCATTTTTTGATTTTGAAATTGAATTATACTTTGAAAAGATAACAATAGGCATTGAAAATTCAAAATACCCAGGTCTATTAAAAAGTATGATATGCTTTAATAAAGGATTTTATTTAGAAGCTTATAAACAATGTGTGCCATTAATCAATTATCAAGAAGCGAATGTTACTGAAGCAATTTTTATTATAAGATGTACAATAATGTTAAAAAAATGGTCTGTTACACAAAAACTTGCAACAAACTTCTTAACTAAAACAAAAGAAAATGTGGATTTTGTGAATAGTCTCAAAAAAAATCTGTTTTTGTCTTTAGTTGAACAAAAGAAATGGAAACAGGCAATCAATGTTATTAAAGATTTTCCTTTTGACGCTCTGAGTATAAATGAAAAAGCAAACTTAGCAAAATGTTTGATAGAGACTAATGAATTGGTAGGTCACATACTTGAGGAATTGAAAACAACTGAGTTCTATACACAACTTCAAGCTCAATTTTTACTTAAACAAAAGAAATATGCAGAAATTATTACCTTTTTAGAAAATGAGGACTCTAATTCAATGCATTTCTTATATATAGGTATTGCATTTTGGGAACTTAAGCAATATGATAAGTGCCTTATAAACTTACTTAAAACGGCTAAAATGAATTCAGAGAATGCAGACACATTTTTATATTTAGGTTATTATTACTACTATCACAAAGATGATTTGAATAAGGCCAAGAAATGTTTTGAAAAAGCTTACAGTTTAGACAATACAGATTTTAATATAATTAAACATTTAAGTGAAGTATATTCCAAATTGAAACTTACAAATGAAGATTTTGAACTATTAAACAGTGCAAAGAATTCCATGAAGATGAATGAGTGGATAGATTTTAGATTGGGGCTACATTATTTGAATAGAAGGGAATGGGATAATGCAATAATTCATTTACGAAATGTCATTAAGATTAACATTAACAATATTATTGCATTTGAATGTTTAGCTGATGCATACTATTTACGAGGATCTTATACATCAGCATTGAAAGCTTATAACAAAGTTATATCTCTTAACCAAAATAAGAGTCCCCATTGCCTTACTAGAATTGGTTACATTTATTCTTTATTAACTCAATATGAAGATGCAATAACAACTTTTGAAGAAGTGTTAAAAATAGATTCAAATTCTTTATTAGCCTTAAAGGGAATAGTAGAAACTTGGATGCGGATAGCTAAAAAAAAGTATAGTGCAAAGTTGTATGGTAGTGCTAGAGACACTGCACAGCACGCTGTAAATTATTTAACAAAAGCTTTATCATTAGAAAAAAAGTTTTCATGCTTTTGGAATCTTTTAGCAGAATCCCTTATGTTTTTTACCAAATTACCAAACAAATATTCATTTGTATACATGAAGAATTCACAGACTAATTTTGAGGAAGAAATTGTAAAAAAAGAAGGGAATGAAATTTTTCAACAAATCTTAGCATGCTATTCCCATATTGCTAAACAAAAACAGCAAGTAACTTCATATGAATTGGCTTGTGCTTATCTTTCTTATTATCATGAAACGGATAATCTTAAAAATTGTCAAATATCTTTCAATTTGGCTGTGGCTTGTATCCAGGCAAAACCCAATTCATGGCGAAATTGGAACCTATTAGGTAAAATTTGTCTATTTTTAAAAAAATATGAGATAGCTCAGCATTGTTTCATTAAAGCTTTGTTAGTAACTCGTAAATGGTCAGTAGCGAAAATATGGTGCAATCTAGGAACCCTCTATATACAGCTAAGTCTTTATAAACTTGCTAACTACTGTTTTTGGAGAGGACAGTCTACTATGCCATCATATCCACAAAGTTGGATTGGTCAAGGATTAATAGCTGAGAAAATCCGTGAAGAAGAGGCGATGGACCTTTTTCGACATGCTTCCCGATTGGGTTATCATCCAGAATGTGCTCTTGGTTACGCTGATTGGGTGTGTCGTAGTTTAAGAAATAACAATTACAAATGTAATGCTGAACTAAAGTATGTAATTGAAGGTCTGCATGCTATAACATATGCAATAGATCTGGTAGAATGGTTTTCCAATTTCGAGCCGAATAATGCTTGTGCTTTAACTATTATGGGAATACTACAAGAACGCAGTGGCCTTTTACAAACAGCTGCAAAGTGTTATGAAGCAGCTTATGAATATGCAGAAGAAGACAAAAAAAATATAACTCTTTTAAATATAGGTCGCATTCAAGTGAGACTCGGTAATTATGAACAGGCTATTAAAACATACAAAGCAATCACCGAAGCAAGTTTAGATTCAACATGTGGATTAGCACTAGCACTTTTAAAAAAGGGTCTCTATGAAGAAGCATATTCAGCTTATGACACAGCTTTGCACTGGCTTAGTAACAGTGATAATGAAAAGGCAGATCTTCTTGTGGCCATGGCTGGTATTGTGTATATGTATAAAGGTGCAGATGATGCCAAGACATTACTATTTCATAGTATTCAAGTATCACAAAAGAAACCAACAGCACACAGTTTATTTGCAATATGCTCTTTAGGAATTATCCAATCAGATCAAAGTTTATCTAAATTAGCTCTTAGTGAATTGCAGAAATATGAGCAGGAACCAGATTTTGGTTACGACATTGGTTTTCTTAAATCCTATCTTGCTTCTTATGATGATATGGAACAGGGAATAAAGTTATTAAGTGATTCACTGCATGATCATCCTAGTAATGCAAATTTATGGTTTTGTATGGCCCAATATTGCTTAAAAGCGTCAAATAACAATCCAAAAGTGGCTAGTGGTTGTGCTCAAAGAGCTATAATTTCAGCTCACTATAGTGGTGAACAATGCAATTCACCTAAAATGCTAGCAACTGCTAGTATAGCTGAGCATATCGCTGGAGATCATAAGAAAGCTATGTCTCTTGCAAAAGTTGGTCTTCATATGTATCCATGTCAATCTGATGTTTGGGCTGCTATTTTGTTATGTGTACTAAACTGTAAAATGTGGCTAGAACGTAAAAGCTGGATCTTAACTGTTATTATAAACATACGAAAACATTTACTTGTCACTAGACCCCTTAGCCACTGGATCACTTTATTAGAGAAAAAAATTAAGCAATTGTAGTTACATTGAAATTTTAATTATACATAACTTATACCTTTGTTATAAAAAAGGCTTATCTATTGCTAAGTACAAATATAATGTTATTAAAGTGTTGAAATAAATACAATATGTTGCAATAATGTTTTATTGTGGTGTATCATTTTTATTGTAGCTATCAGAAATTCTCTTGAACACTGCAACATATTTTTCACCATTATTACGAGTCACCTTTTGTCCTTCCTCTGTACTTTCATACAATTTGTCCACAATTATATCAGATGTCTAAAACATAAATGAGCATATTTACTTTCTTGAAAATATATACTTAGGAAAATAAAAGCAAAAGCATGACCATTTTCATCTACATTTGATGTACCATCTGTATTAATTACCAAGAATATTAAAAAAAAATGTTTATCCAATGCCATTATAATGGCTTTGTATTACAAAATGAGTTTTCTAGAAGCAGTAAACATTTTGAGAAACCTTACTATCGAGACGTTTGATGGCTTCAACAGTCGAAAATTCGATTTATAGACATTTTATATAACATATTTATATAAATTTATTATACAATTACACTACATTTTCGATCTTGTTTTTTTTAAACATTATTAATAAAACAACGGTACATTGGAATTGAGTGAAAAATTTAAAATATAACCATAAAATATATATATATAAAAATAAACACCAAATAATGCTGTAGAAATAAATATCACCCACCAATTCTTCATCTGGTACCCTCTCAAATAATGGATGATCAA
Source organism: Eurytides lysithous rurik (assembly GCA_018247575.1). Lineage (NCBI taxonomy): Eukaryota > Metazoa > Arthropoda > Insecta > Lepidoptera > Papilionidae > Eurytides > Eurytides lysithous. The sequence continues at coordinate 7,645 of DWHO01001967.1, read as the reverse complement.
CAAAGTGATTTACCATCCACTCATGAAGATCTTTAACATCTGTAATAGTGTATACAATCCCCTAAAAACAAATAGAATGTAACTGTAGTGGTTACTTAATCTAGGGTTGTAAAATCGTAAAACAGATTATTAGGATAATATATGCAAAATACCTTTTCAGCAAGGACATAAGCATATTCTGAAAGTAACCATTTATTTATTATCCTCCATTTATGCTTAGCTTTCTTGAAATGTGGATCTGGATACAAAAAGAACATTTTCTTTAGCTGTAAGTTGAATTATATTTTTATAAACCATATATAGTTAATATCTGTAAGACATGAAATTAAGGTGCAGTGATCATACCTTGTAAATATTTATTTTAAAGCAAAAAAAAAAAATCTGGCCACTGAGTAATAAACTGTCTAGCTGATCTTGAAAAATTAAATCATCATAATAAAAAAGGGTCCACCAGAGATTTTATCTTTAAAATTGAAAAGGCCTTTAAGTTTTCTAAGTCATTTCTTCTACAACTACTTCAATAAAATTAAAAATGTATATACCTGTCCTTTGTAAAAAAAATTAGGGAGATATTTCATAGCATTTGTTCTCAATACAGAAATATTTTGATACTGTTCAGGATGTTGAATTCTTAAAGCTTGTATCCTGTCGTTAACATAATCGGATACCTTCACCCTTATTTCTAATCCAAGCATCAAATTGTTAGGAAATATAGTAGATAATGTCACTGCAAGTACAAAGATATATATCTTTATTACAATACAAATTTGTACTGGTTAAAGAAATCAATTGACCTTGGTGATAACATATCTTCATTTCAAAACACAATGCAGAAATAGAATAATATACATGTTCAACTGTTTTAAAAAAAGGAAGATCTTTATTATGAATATCTTTCAACAGTGAAGGAAAACATTGTGCAATAAAAAAAAGAACAACATGAAGTCCGCCAATCTGAAGTGCAACAGCATGGTAGTCTGTGCCCTTATGTGCCTCTGTACAGAGGATAGATGAGGCCTGTAGCCAGCAGTGGCTGGCTACTAACATTAAGTAACAGCTTATATATGTCCCACTGGACATATATAAGCTGTTACTTAATGTTAGTTTTACACGAATTATTAAGTGAAACATAGCTAACCACAATATTACTACTAACATTGTATATTCTGCAAAAAGAGATACATGATGAAATGCATCTTTCCATTACATTAAATATTATTCCGATGACATGACTCTTTCGTGTTCTTTTACTAAATATATTGTTACATATTTAAAAGAAAACTAACCTAAGAGACCGCCATATCCACATCCTACATCTAAAAAATCTACAGATTTATTATTCCATTCTTGATTTTTTATTACAGGATAAAGTTTTGACCAGTCATAATCATCTGGATGGGCTGGACTGAAAAAAATCTATTTTGTTAATCATAAGGGATGAAAAATGTTTAATTAGATTATGTGCAACCTTACTATTCAAAACAGTGATCAGCAATAGGGTTAGAATGCGCCCTTTGGCGATAAAACTTTTTCTGTGGTAGCGACATTATAAGTAAACCAAAATAACAAATATGATCTAATTGCTAATACTTTAAATCATTCCTAATGTTTCAGGCTCACTTTTAATATTGACAAACAACGAGTAAAATTTGATGTTCGGTACGAATGTTGTTTTTTAGGTTATTAATATGTCATTTTAATGAACTATATAGTATGTAATTGAAGGGTATACAAAATTAAGGTGAATTTTTATTATTTTCAAAAACAAATTTATCCATGTTAAAAATTTAAAACATAACAAGGAACTCGATATTAAGAAAATGCCGTTAGTTTTTATTATAATTTCGATAAATTATTTATACGAAATGGCAATGGTATATTTAATATTGTGGTAATACATATTTAGATACGTCAAAAATAAATGTCACAGTTGACAACACAAAGAAATTTCAAACCTATTTTTGAGTGAATTCATTTTGTGTATTAATTTTTAAGGTTTTTGACTGATTTTATTTTCAATTTAAGTATAACCGTGAACGCTACAAGCCTTGTAGTGTTTTGTGACAACTGTTGTGTTAGTGTTAAGTATTATGTAAATATTCTTTTTTTGTGGCATCATATAAATTATATATCCAGGTAAGAATAAATTTAATTAAAACTGATTTCAAAGCCAGAGGTATGATCATAATAACCATACCTCTGACGTACTATTACTTTAAACATCTTATTTATTGCAATTAGGTGTGTGGCCTTAAAATAAATATAAGTGAATCAAAATGCATTCACAGTTATTTACCTCCAGAGCTAATACTAAGATTTTTTGAATAAAAAAATTTAACAATCAATCTATTATTAAATTAAAATTTACACTTTAGTTTAGGTTACTTTTTATTAACTATCTACTAAAAACAACAACAGGCTTGGAAATATATTTACCAAGTTATAAATATATATAAATAATTAAGCTTAACCGTAAATTGTAATCAGTATTAACACACAAACAAATTATTATCTTAAAACATTATGTTTATACACTATATTCAATACTAATCACAATTTACTTCATTATTTATCAAATGGAATGGCCATAAACATCAAACTACTTATACAAAGTCAATTCATCAGAGTTTTTAGTGATATTTTGTGGGCTGATGACATTGATTTTGATGAAATTGTCGATTGCCTTCTAAATCTAATAAACCAAAACTTTTATTTAGTTAAGTTATATAATCCACATAAACATGTATATTGTTAATGTTTGAGAGGTTGGATTAAATGTTATCAGAATATTTGAATTGAAATTGCTTAGGGAAATGAACCTTTCTGTAATTCCCCCAAATCCATGGGGAGGTGTGACCGCCGGCCGAGATGTTTTGACGTCGGTGCCGGCGGCCGACACCCACGTGCGCTCGTGTCGCACCGCAGTCTGTGCTCGACCCTCCTCGCGAGCCGTTCGCGCGCGCCGGACCGCCTCCTCGCGTTATGTTACCAAGTCGCGGCTTCATAAACATTCCGATATTCGCATAAACCATCGCGACTGGCGTAGTGTTCGTGTAAACCGTTGTAACGATGAAGAGGGAAGAACAGTTTGTGATGGGGCGGTGCTCAAAACCGCGGCCGTTGACGGAGAGTGTGTCGTCCAGCGACGAGCCGGAAACGGAGCGCCTGTTACGCTCGCAGCCACCACCGTCAGTGGTGGCCGGATGCCGTCGCGGATCCCTGACGGCACCCCCATCGCCGACCGACTTCCGCAAGAAACGCGACCGCCATAACTACATGAACCATTTGCACCATCTGATCAACTGGAGGGACCGATTTAGCGGCGAACCTCACAAGGCGCAAGAGGTAGCATCAGTTCTATTACAAATGCATCGAAGTCCATTTATCAAATGTCGCTATGTTGTAAAGCATGTATTGAGTTTGTTTTTATATTTTTCTCTCTTGCCGTTGTAATCTTGCGCCGCGATCATATGCCTCGTACTTTCACTTTCCTCGTAGCACAAATTCGAGTCACTTGAAACATTTTGATCTCAACATAAAAGAAATTCTATAAGCAATGTCATATGATTGTTATAAATTGAAAGAAGGAAATTTTCGATTGTCGCTGACAAGTTTTTATGTCATAGCAAGTAAACTATTTTACTTACGACGGTTACTTGCGATAAATATTTAATTAGTAGTTTATTACAATTTGCGTCAAATTTCTTCATGAGTTTCAATTTATTTACACGACATACGTAGTGTGACCATTCACATACATTTATTGTTCATATAAATTAAAATCAAGTGTTAAGATTTTTTTCAATACATCAATTTCTACAATTTTTAAATACATTTTTTTTATATTTTTGATTTAATGTTATGTTTGTGGAAATTTTCTTTGATAATCTTAATATACTTCGTGACCGTTTTATTAAAAACAGCAACTGTTGTGAAAGTTAAATATTTAATTAGTAGTTTACTAAAGTAGAGTAGGCATCAGCGTCGGCTGTTTAATGCCTGTCGAATCGGAAAAGAACCACGATCTCATCGCAAACCGGGGGGGAATAAAAGTGTTTGGGCTTATGGCTTAAGTTCGGTGATTGTGGTAAGCGGAGAAGCATACAGAATAGTATTCACTTCATATCATACAACCCTGAGAACCTTGATAAAAGCATCTTCTATTAGCGATTTCATACATTACACAAATTGACAAGAAAGACCATGGCATTATTGAACAAGCTAACTGACGACAAGGTCGACCTTTTGTGCGCTTTCCATCTCTCTAAAGTAATAAAGGTAAAACGTCTATTTCGTGTTATTTTTACTCAAGTTTATGAACGCTAAAGTTACACAATGTTATCTTTTGACTTTTAATAACATTGTTGTATTTTTACAAGCCCATTCGAGACAGCATATAATATGCATTTTTTGTATTGTAATAAAATATTCTGATTAGTATAAACCGCAATAAGACATCTTTTAAAAAGCGCTAAAAGATGTTTATTTATATTTAACTACTACTTATCGAAATATTTTTCTTATATCTGTAACAATTGACATCCTTATCCTTAATTATTGATAAATGACCAAAAGTGGTACAAGACTTAGACGTTAAAAGAATAATATCTTTTGCGAAGTCTTATATAATATCGTTGTCTATAATGTATACATTTTTGGTTTATCTGTTTTCGTTATTTATGCTGCGAAGAATTTACAACATTCGAAGCTCTATCTAGCCAACGGTAATGCGACACTCCTTGTAATTGATTGCGTTTTGCACCGTCGCTTGCGTAATTTTCCTCACAGTGATCTTACAAATCTAGGGTCGGTTTGTTCTTGCGCGCAGTAACGGGGCCATGAGCCTGAAATCAAAACTCACGCAAGCAAAGTTGCAGGCAAAACGTAGTTGTAATTATAAAGTGTGTTTGTTTGTGTTTCTGCGCTTGTTGGGGCATGAATACGCCCACGTATATTGGCGGTAAAATATCTATTAAAATTCGTTTTTTATCCTTATTTACACATTTTTGGGATAAAAATTAGCTTACACTCTATCTCAAATATTCTACGATACATAATTAACCAAATTTATAACAGCCTATAACCCCTCCGTCCCCTCCCTTTATTCCGCTCTCACTCTCCTCCCTCCGTTCTCTTAATTTCAATAGTCTGACAAATTAACCTGAGAGAGAATCGGTGTTCTTAAACGATTATTTATGATTTGCCTAGTCTTATATTTATTATATTATTTAATCTAATATATTATAGTTGGGGGGTCTTTAAGATGTATTCAAAGGCTGTAGAATAAAATCTGTAAAATAGTTTCCTTTATAAGAATGCATGGTTTTGTCTGTCATGACGGGCAGAGCAAACTTAAGAGCGATCGCAATCTAGCCAGCCTTTGAGGCCGGATACTTCCGTTACTTTGTTTCTGATGTTAATAGAAGAAAATGTAAAAGGTATATGTCACTCATTAAATTATGTAACATGATTCACCTTGGAAGATTTAATTTTATGGACGACCATTGTAATTAAAATTAAGAATACAATAAATGCCATTAAAATTGAACTACCTATGACCGTATGTTATAAAAGAATTTCATTCATACTCGCGATGTAAATTTATATAAAAAAAAAGCGTTTATGAAAACTTTTTCAGACAATAACCTTTTCCAACACTCACAAATTAGACCGTATAACATTAACCAAGATATGATATGTATCTTTAGCGTGATAACCACGCACGGAGCACGCAAACATGTCAAGTGTATTTCTTTTTCATTTTTCTCCTAAAAATATTATACAGGTGAAAGATAAATTACGTGTTCGATTATTGCTCAAATTGTAGTAGACTGTTAGAGCTACATAGAAAGGTTCACAATTTGAACTAAAATACAGCGTTTTAGATCGTGAATACCAATTATCATTTCACGCAGCATGTAGCAACAGTATTGTTCTCACCGTATCTTAATCAACAAATCTAACAAATGAACACGTTATCTAAAATGGTCACACCGAAACACCAACACGACATGGGAAGTCACGAATGATGATTTCAGTGTATTAGTGTTTGATATGCGTGTGATAAGTGGCGCTCTTGTATGTACCTACATGCTTCTAATTTAACCACACAATGCAATCGCTAGTCTCTAATGTCAACTACTTCCGCGTGCGGACTGTGAATTGCCTCTAACGAATCACATGATGCTATACGATCACGACAATTGAAGTCAAAATTGTCGTTCATGTAATGCACTATAATACATTACATGAACGACATCATTTGTCCTTTAAAATTAACAAAGTTGTTAAAATATACTTCATGGTAAAATGTGATAGACAATTGAAGGATTAATTTATTTTAAAGTATTTCTGAATGTTTACTTATATTCAAAAACAACCCTCTTATGCTTTTTTGGTCATCTTCAACGCTATCGTATAAAAGTAATAACTTGAAATGTCGTTTATTCTATGCAGTTAAAATACATAGTATTATTTTTAACATAATATAAAATATATTAATATTATTAATTCAGCGATGATTCCTTACAGCCGTGATTTAATTCTATTTTTTTATTTACTTGGACAGCTTAGGCGCCACAACATCAAAGTTCATTTTAATTTGGTGCCTTCAAATACTTATGTCTAGTTTTAAACATGTTGACAGGTTTATCAAAAAAATTAGTAGTCTTGAAGTTTGGGTAATGTTGATATTCAGGATACGTTAACATTTATTTTAGTTTTAGCGCTATCTTGTTTATGCGTCATTACTCGACCGAAACTGACATCATCGCCTCACCTATAACATGAATTGTATGCACGGAAAAATTTTTCATCAATTTCAATCTCAATTTGATTCATTTTATATAAAACGTTACGTTCAATAGAATTATCATTTGTTGTATACAACATGCGTTTATCAGCGGTTCACACAAATTCAAATCATAATCATACAAAATCTATGTTTTATGCTACAATATGTACATAATGACTTAAAACATTCAAATTTTGTTTTGTTCGATATCAAATCCGTAGGTATAAATATTTAGAAAACCGTTCGGTTTATACCGAACACCGGGAATTAGAAAACAAAATTGAACGCGATGAAGATGTTTGAAACAGTTTTATGCTATGGTAAATATTTGAGCCTAACAGTTTTAAATTGTGCTGTAAGACTGGCTACCAAATTAAGAAAAATATTCATGTTATATTTCTACTTTATAAACCATATACCCAATATGAGAATATTGACAATGCAGTGGATTGCCAATTCGATTCTGCACTCCCAGGTGTGTCTGTGTTCTAGGCGTTTTTACGTACGTTACGACGTACGGTTTTGACGGTGGTAGAACCACGCAGCTGCTCCCGCTGCTGAATGGACCGGCTCGAACCGGATAAGTACTACGACCTCGCAGAAAATCGGCACGGTGGAAGTGTTGTTGCTTCGGCGTTTCGTCCGTTGGCCATGATTGAGGTGGCCGGTGGCTCAATCCCCTGCCGGCTCTTCTTTCTTCTACCTCTCCCTCGTTACCTCTAACTACAACCTCTCTCTCTCTCCCTTCTCCTCCCACCCTCTTTTAAAAATTCCTCCCTTAAAGGCTGACAACGCATTTGCACGTTCTGTAATGTTGCAAATGTCCATGGGTGGCGGTAATCGCTTATTATC
>DWHO01001966.1:0-14187 GCA_018247575.1 Eurytides lysithous rurik | reverse complement strand
AAACGCTTGTGCACTATAATATATCCTGCGCACTTGGCTGATCTCTTGTAGATCGGCCGCCGTGGCCGGATTCGGTCAGGAGGTCATTATTATTATTTATGATAAATAATAAATAGATAAAAATAGATATAAGAAGTCATTTCTTTGTTCATTGTGTATGTTATAACATAACGCAGAATCAGGCAGGTTTTTGCGCTGTTGCAGTTCAAACACTTTGTCTCTCTACCGTTATGGGCACGCGTGACATTCACATCTTGTCACTTATTTTATACTAATAAAAACATGACATGACATGAAACGACATTAATGGCTTCAACGTCCACAACATGATCATTTACGGCTGCAATAATCAAACAATTTCCCCCAAGGTCAATTATTCAGGAGACAATTGGACAATGGCATTGTGTAGACGCTGAATGCTTTCCGGGTCGTGGAGAATACCGTCTATTTCTTTTTAACGCCGCATCTCAGAGTAATCTCCCTGCATAATCACTGACAGACTGTTTGGGCCCGCCCGTTTTGGGGTACAGTATTTTTGGCTGATGACTCATTTCCGAAGCTGACTTCATTGTTTCACCTCCCCCCTACGATTTTTGATTAGTGCCGATCACAATGATAGATTAGAAAAAAGAAAACTGCTTGTTTTGGAAACAAAATTCAGAAGAATTTAAAAAAATGAAAGCTTTATTCATACAAGTCAATGAAATCGGTTGAAAAGTCTTTGCCGCCTTACGAATTTTATAAGCAAATAAATACGTACAAATATATTTCGCTTAACTAATGTTGTGTTAAAGTGTGTATCTGTAATTAATTACTACTGCCCAGAGATAATTCCGAACTAAAGAGATTTCCCCCATTGAAATGTCGGCTGCAATATCTCTCAAATAGCTACAGCCAATAAAATAATTACGCTAAATAGCCCTATGTAATCGTTCAAAGAAAATAAACTAAATTATATTGAAAATCGAATCATCTGAAACCAAACTTCTCGACCACATACCAATCGAGGAGGAACAATAAAGCTCCACTCTGAAACATCGCTCCAAATCACCTCTTAGCTTATAATCTCGTTGAATACGAAAACATCCGGGATAACGGATCGCGCTTAATTTTCCCCCTGTTTTTATGAAATATCGAAACTGGAGGTTCGTCGGACGATGCCAATTTCGTATTTTCCAATTTGATCGCGCGGAACTTGTTAATTTCGGATATTTCACACGGAAATATCATTATGGGGCGATACCGCCGAGTCAATTAAGATCTGTTCGGCGATAACATAATAGGTTTCCTTTGTTATAATAATCGGTGTATAGCCGCATCGATTAATGGGCCAGACAATGCTCTACGCAGGCTAACTTTATCGAAACCGTTTTAATTGAAAGCTAATATTACGTGGCCATTTTACATTGAGATTACCAATTAATCAGTCAATGTCAGTATTTTACTGTAGCTCATTGCAACTCCAATACACGTTTGTCACGACGTTGGTCTAATTTTTTTTCTGCTAAAACCATTGCCAACATTTTCAGAAATTAGTGAAATATCCTGTGTTATAATATATAAATAAAGGTTAAAAAAATATTCCTTCATAGGCTTGAGTATACGCATATATAATAAAATTCGACAAGAAGTCCTGGATCTGCCATTGGAGCGCTTTAAAATTAAAATTAGAAATAATTTATTACATCAATCTTATTATACTGTCCATGAGCTTCTGGTGGACAAAATGCGTGGAATATAGTTGATTGACTCGTATGTTGGATAGATATTATTGTATTAAGGTAATACTGTAACGACATTTTAAAAGAGCAACTGTTGAGTTTCTCGTCCGTTCTTCTCAGCAAAACTGCATTCCGAGCCGGTGGCAGTTTTCTCACAAACTGTGATGTAAAAATGACGATTCATAAGTGCTTATAAAGGCCTATTTGAATAAAAATATTTTGATTTGATTGGATATATTAAAACGCAAGTAAAGTAAAATTTAAAATAGTAATGCCGTGGTAGCTCAGTATCTGGGCGCTCGCTTTTAATTTAATACACTTGAGCAATCTGAGTTTAAGCCCCCGTGCCGGCATCAATGGATTTGTTAATTAGTAATTAACAATTATAGCGCGTTCAAATAGGCACATCCCTATTCCCTCTCCATCTTACGCCGTAAGCGCCGGCGATCGCTGCGCTATAGTTTATAGTCTATAGTAGAAAAAATCGTGAGGAAATCTGCATATTAAGAAACGATAAAAAATAAATATTTCTTAGATATGTAAAGTCCACCAATCTGCACTGGGGCCTCGTGACGTTCTTTGCTCTTATATCCTCTGTAAAAAGGAGACGGCATATAAATAGCCTAAAGAAAAATGACAAAAGCGGACAAACAATTATAAGTTTTATAAATTTACCCGCGTAGAGATTCGAATTGTGTATTCGATCGATTCGAGTATAAAACTCGTTTTAAAAATACATATTCTAGTCCTTGTGACTTTCACAATAAATAGAAATGTAAATGTAGAGCCAATTACATCAAATTTTGTTTATGTAAACATTTGGTAAAAAAACTTGGTCAAAAAATTTTCGTAAGAGGTTAGGTGACATCGATCAGTATTGCTACAATTCCATACAAAGCAAAAATGTATGTATCTTAGTAGGGCAATAAAATAATAGAAAAAGGTAAGTGATTTTTTCTTAATCATTTATTTTCTTGTGTGATTACTATACATTAATAAATAAAACAAACAATAAAACGATACACACCCTGTGTGTCTCGTGATCATAAACGCAGTAAAGAACTAAAAAAGTTAAAACACATTATAATACGTAAATTTGTTTTAATTAATTATTAATAATTTATACAATATGAAGGTGATTTTTACGTGAGATGATTTATTGACAAAAATTCAGAAACATTCTCATGTAGAGTTTACTAAAACTCTAGGTCGTAATTGTTCAGGAATTAAATTATTTCTATTTCGTTATAAAGCCATAAACTTAACTAATTCTTTTAAAATCACATTATTACAAAGTTAATATGATTTTGTAAACATTGGCATAAATGTATCTGCATTAAATATTTATGTACATTATAAATAAATATAACCTATTTTAAACACTTAAAATTAATGCTCATTTACCTTCGTTATAACGTTTCTAGTTATGGCGAGGTCATTTTGCTTTGGTTTATTGAAGTGATTGTCGTAAAGGGTATACGCCATTCCTATCGTAATGGCCCCAACAGCAATACTCTGTGCGATTACACGGAATTGCATTAGGTACACGCTCATGCTCATTTTGCCGCGGTTCTTGAAAGAATAAACTCCATATCCGACGGCAGAAGCTAATCCGGCCAATCCTTAAAAATTGAAAGAACAAAATGGGAATTAATATCAATCGAGACTTTGGTATAATCGAAATGAAAAGGTGTAACCGAAAATGTTTAAATGAGCGACGAAAAGAAAAATAAAAATGACAGAATTTGTTTATTGCATGTGGTTTTCCCGCTAACATAGTTGAGTTGCGTTAACAGGAAAAACTTTTTTTAAATTACTGCAAATATGTGACGACGTTGTACACGTACAGTCATTGGGAATATACGTTTCAATTAAACGTTTTATTATGTAATCGGAAAGTTATTTTATGCATATCAGGGAGAATATTGAATCAAAATTCGGTAACATTTTCGCCTGTATTTTTTAATAAGTAAGTAACATTTGCAAACTAGGCCTGCACAAATGTACATAGAAAAAAAAAACTATATTTTCTTTATATTTTAACCACCGCACATTGTAGAACTGCTTTTAAAATGAAAAATAATTTTCATAGATACAGACATATAATAGCAGTCTTTAAACCTTAAGGTTATTTAACTACTCTTATGTGTAAATACTTTTACTTCACGCCAATCTTTCGATTGGTCGTCCTATTCCTCTTATTAAGGAATATCATAAGTGGAAAGCAAGTAGAATATTAACCATATTCTTCATTGCTATGTTGGTAACATAATTAGGATTTCTTAGGCAATTATAATAAATATTATGCTATAGTTAGCCACACTTTACATACATTAGATAAATGGATTATATCGGCATATGATTATTGCCTGTTTATACATCTGATTTTTTTTCTTTTCATTTATTAAAATTATATATTGATGGGTACCGAATAACGAGACGTGTTTTTTTAATTCTGGATTAATTATGTTAACTTTATTATAATAATATAAAATTAATGGGAATTTTTATTCTCACCAAAAACCATAAAAGGTGATTCTTTCGATTTACGCGCCAATCTTTCCCCTTGCGTCTCTTCATGGTAATCAAAGGTCGGTTTTTGTTGCGCCATAGTCTGAAGAAAATTAAATGTTGGTTTACGTTTAAAAGCTTTTAGAAGCACTAAAGGTTTTATCAATTTATGACTCAGATAAAAAAGAGATATCAAAGGTTGCTGCTTAAACTAGAATATTTCTATACTACTACAATATTAAAAATTCAATATCACTCACTGCAATGTGAAGATCAAGGGCACACGAAGAAGCGTTTCAAAGCTGTCTTCTTTTGTATATTGTCTGGATTGCCACCAAACTATAAAGATAACACTTAATTTCGTACGTTCATTGCCGACGGCGATTAGCGCGTAACTGAGTTCGCGGAATGAAGACAGCCAACTGGTTATTGTATCACGTGCACATGTTATCATACGTCGTTTCATTCATGTCTGCTACGTGAAGCCCATCCCAATAGATTTAATGTACATATCCATGGTTTGCTGTGTTAGCATATCGACGCTAGAAAGCATAACCGTAGTAACCAGCAAAAACAAAATTATTTTGTATATATTATGTTCTATAACATGTATAATAGTTTAGTATATCAACATATGTTAGGTATAGGAATGATATGGTATATCGTTTTTAGAGGAGACAGGTGTTTTTTTTTCTTTTTTTCTAGACTACGCTGACAAACGAGCAAGCGGCTCACCAGATGGTAAGCGATGACCACCGCCCATGAACATTTGCATAAGCTTTGCCCGCCTTTAAGGGGGAAATTTTTGAAAGAGAGAGAGATTTTGATAGAGGATGGAAAAGAGGAGGATAGGGGTGGTAGGGAGGGAGAGGGGATAGGGGTGGAAGGAAGGGACGGGATGGACGGGGATAGGCCACCGGCCATCTCACTCACCGGACGAAATGAGGAAGCAAAAACACTTCCATTTTACGCCGATTTATATTATAGTGCAGACATATATATACATATATGGGTATACTCATCCTTCCTTTACTCTCATAGCCCGATGGGACGGATACCCTACACGATCGGTGAGAGATCAGGCGCAGAGTCAGTGACATAAAAGCAATATCTTAGTAACGGCTCATCCAAGCCACCGTTAAATGGCGTCGACAAGTAGCCAGGGCCGACTTTTTACATGCCCATCCAACGCGCGGGTTATCCTACTTTTAAAGCAATGGGCTGATCAGTTCATAACACCCCTAAGTCAATTCCCTCCACAGGATTTACGCCCAAGGACTCCGATTTGCAAAGCGTGTGTCTATACCACTAGGCATTATTATATATACCGTCCATCTTTAGCCACAACTTTTTCAGGTAGGTGACGGATGCCTCGTTGAAAGAACGCTTCGTCCTTGGAGGCAATCCATGAATCGATCCAATTTTAACAATCATTATAAAAAGTGACATTTTCAGTTATAATTAAAAACGGCCCATATCTAGAGGTAGTGAAGCCGAGTGCTAAAGTATTTATTACATACGAGTATAAGGAAAATTGTTAAGAATATTGATCGCGATTAAGTTATCTATATGATAATATTGATGAAAGTTAAGCAAACATTACCGTCAAAAACGCACAAAATTCATTTGCAGCTGTCGAACTACGTAAGAACGTTCCTCGTTGATAAATTAGGTAACAAACTTGGTTAGAGGGAAATACATTAAGTTTTCTTTATCTTTAAATGAAAATGATTAAATTGTAAGTCAAATCGTATCGTTTTTTATCGAAACTTTATTAAAACGGCGATTTGTCGTCCATATTACGTTCAAATCGCTTATCTTGTATCGTTTTCCTAGGACTGATATGAATTCTATTACATCCAATATAACCCGGTCAGTGCGGTAACATAACTATAAACCGATAGTCATAGTTTAAGACGTTATTTTTCTTTAAAAACCCTATTTATATAATTAATAAAGTTCCTACAGCGCAAGGATCGAATAGCATTGGCGTTTTGGATTGCGAGTTCGATTCCTACCAGTGGCAAATACTGTGAATAAATATTGTGTAAAATGCAATTATAACATAAGATATTTCGATCCTAAAACAGGTTCAGCGTTTTTTCTTTTTAATAAAATAGGTATTGCTTGGTAACTGGAAAGCCCACCATATTGTGTTCTATCCATCTTTTACACAATACGGTATTTGTTTAAAGTAAAACTATCCATTAGTTTAACTTAAACACACTGAGAATAATAATAAATCGTAGACAGAAGTTATTGGTGAAGGTAGTTGAACTATTTAAATGAGTTTATTGAAGATGTAAATTGAAAAGAAAATTATATTTATATATATTATAGTAATTTAATATTTATGCGGCGATATGTCAACTTTATACAGACAGTTGATAACAATATTACTTAAGTCCACTTCATATTGTACAAACCTTTCTTAACAATATATTTATGATGAAAACAGTACATTATAATAACAACTGATTATATACAAAGATGTGTATTCATTTTAAAAGTATATATATTTTATTAGTCTAGTTATTTTACGGAGGATTTTCTGATAGGCGGTGTTGTACCTTTACTAACTTCAATATCATGGGACTATAAAAAGATACCATGAAGTTAACAAAATACATGCCCATACACTTCCTTAACGCAAATCCAATTACTTTTAGCTGAATGTTTTATCGCCTTCTTGGCATTTATTTTTTTATTTTTGAGCAATTATAACTGAAACGCATAACAATTTTGTGATTGCAAATTTAAATACAGAATATTTGTAAATATTGTCACAAAATTAAAAAAATGTGTGAAGTATTAATGGCAATTTGTTCATAATAAAAGTGTATCTTTTATCAATTATGAACTATTATAGATGCATGTACATCTCAAAAAAAAAAAAGATATTATATATTGCAAAAAATTGTTCTTTATGTATCTTTATTATTTTTATTAGTGATGTCATTGAAAAATAGGTATTCTGTTATTGAGCACTCAAAATAAGTGCAAGTGGATATAGCAAATTTTATACTAAAACCAATCAGGTCCTATAGTGTATGACATAATTATAGTTCTACTTGATATTACTATAGCCTGTAGTAAGAGCTTTAACTTAAAACTTGGATACGGAATGCACCCATGTTTTACTTCTGATTGTTTTTTTATATTCTGTGAAGTCTTTATTTATCAAAATCAATCACAACTTTTTTCTTTTATATTTAAAGTACATAGACTATGCTATATTAATATGGTTCTTATTACTTTACAATAAATAATAGCATGCATATTTACTTTTGTAAACAAGGAAATCTTTTATTTAAAAATGTTTCAACAGTGAAGTCTGCTCACATTTAGTACTTTCAAATATTTAATATTTAGTATCGGTCGATATTTGTATAGCCTTATTATCTCAGTTTTTGTGTTTCATCTCATCTTTTTAATTTTATTTTCAAATACACAATGTTCCATTATGTTTTTCCTGCCAGTAGCTCTATGCCTTATAGAGCTACTGGCTACTACTACTAAATGAAATGTGACTGAACATTTAGACATAAGCAGTTTTTTAAATGGATTCTGAAAAAAACTACTCATAAAATGGAATGAGTCATAATATTTAAAGAAATATTATTTTTTGTGTAATGGCAGAGGTAATAGACATTCTTCTTGTATATCTATTGCAGCCATTTGACATACAATCTTTTCAATAATATCCAGCACCAATGTTAATTATGTCCGAAACTCACTACATAACTGCACCTTTAATGAATTGCAATAAGTTTAATACAAATATATAATTTAAAAAATAACTATGGTAATATGAGAGAAACTAACAAAGCTCAAATGATTGTTAGAGAATACATCTTTATAGGGAGACACCAAAGTTGAAATATAAAAATGTCACACCACGAAAGGCTTTAGGTTTACTTTAGGTGTTTCTTGTTTAGGCATGTTCGGCATAGTGCTTGGCACATTTGCCAAAACAGTACTAATCATATTTAAACACAGCATAAATAACGGGTTTAATGTGGACCCTGGCCATGGGTCAGCTGTGAAATAAATATGAGCAGAAAAGCGTGAGACAAACTCATTGCACAGCCAGTAGTATTTTTTCTAGCTTCAGCTATTCTAGCACTCTTTTAAACTAGCTAGAAAGAGAGGGTTCTGGCTACTCAATGTCTTCGTCTCTTTCTGAAGATTGTTCAATTTTATAAGGGTATTGTTCAGTCAATTTTCTATGCCCATTCAATATTAAGTAGCCTCACTGATACTGGCTGGGTGCACTAGAGGACACTTTCTCCAGTTTCTCAAAATGCTTTCTTGCGTTGCGGATGTTTATTAGGGTTGCCTCCGACGGGATTTTCGGGTCAGACATTTCGACCATGACATAGGTGTTGCTGGTGAAGCCGTCTATGAAGGCCGCGAACACGCTGTTTCGCACCTGTGGAACACATTCGCGATCTGAGTTTGAAGTATCAGAAGTATGTAAATATAATATTACTCAATAATTGAATCATATTATTTATGATTATTACAAATTAAACAACATATAGTTATATAATATATGTACTTAACACAGTTTTTATCTTATAAATATTTTTAAATCTATGTTTGTATACTGCTTGATGTAATTTGATAAATTTTTGTAATTGTCCAACCTTGTGATATGTTACTCCACATTTCAGAGTATATGTATATATTACTATTCACATAAGTGCTTCTTCTTTACAGAACCACAATTTATACAAACAAGATTTTATTCTATTTCTTTTCTTATATAAGTCATTAGTCAGACAAATATTGTACATACTTCCATACTCTGGAACTGAGCAGCGAGTTTTGAGCAAGAGAGCTTGAACTGTTTCACTATATTGGACACTTTCTCAAAGCGGTGAGCGTCACGATGTTGCCGTCGCTGGCAATGCGAAACTACTAGAAACGTGGCTCGTTCGAATAACAGAACCTGCAAAAATGGGGATTGGTCACACTTTATTGAATATTTTGGCAGCTAGTGTGTCTTACATTTTTCAATATTTCTCAGGAAAATGGGTTATTTTCAAAGAAAAGTTGACAGAAAATGTAAATTTCATGCTTATTATCTTCTGCAAAGTTGCTCTATTGGTAGATAATATATATATATATATATATATCCCGGTGCCGGCACCAATGAGTTTGTTAATTTATAATTAGCAAATTTAAGTGCCGATTTATCATGTGCTCAACGGAGAAGGAAAACATCGTGAGGAAACCTGCATATTTTAAAAAAAAAATCTTAAATATGTGAAGTCCGCCAATCCGCAGTGGGGCCGCGTGGCGAGTTATGCCCTTATACCCTCTGTATAGAGGAGGCCTGTGCCCAGCAGTGGGACATATATAGGCTGTTAAGTAAAGTAAGTAAGTTAAGTATATACAGGTAGGTGATAATGTATCCTGAGCACTTGGCTGATCTCTTGCAGATCAGTCCCCGTGGCCGGAATCGGTCAGGAGGTATCATGTAGACTTTTTATACACAACTGCTTAAAAAAAATTAAAGATTAACAGTGTGTCATAGAAAAAAAAAATATATTTAAAAAAAAACTTACCTCATCGGCATCAACAATAGCAGCAAATTGTTTCAATGATGACTCCAAAGCTTTAACATTGGGTATCAATTTGTAAACTATGCTTGACCATGCCCTAAAATGAGAAGCTTATATCAAAAGAATTTATGAGATTGAAACCACATAAGTGAAAATTTACTTTTGTGTTTTGTTCACAAGTTAGGAATTTAGACCCCACAATCATAGGTGGTGTTATATTTTATATGGGCAGGGGTCATCACTTACTGCAAGAACAACTGCTATGGTGCAACTGCTAAGAAGATTACACCAAGCTATGGTGAACTGTTCTCAAACAAAAAAATATTTTTTCAGATTATTATGAAAATGCTGTACTAATGTATATTATGTACACTATTAGGTTTACAAATGAATATATCCAAAGGAATTGTGAGTTCAGTGAAAAGGATAATAAAATTGTAATTGATTTATGCCATATTGATGGCCAACCATGCAAATCATTTTTAATCTTGTCAAACTTTATTTTAATCCAAAAATGAAGAATGTTGTAGATTTTAAGTAATATTTAAGTTGATACTAACTTGTATAATGTCTCATCCCATATGCTAGTTCTAAAACATGTGCATTCCAGTGGCTTGGACAGCCCTTTTAAATCTTCTTCTCTCTCCTTAAATATCTCTTCCCGTCTCTCTTCAGCTACCAAATCCATTTTATGTACAAGACAGAATATTCTGGCCTCTGGAGAGTTCTAAAAAAAAATCAAACAATTACATTGATTACACATAATTACAAGCCATTGTTATAATTATATGCAACAAAAAATTGTAAGCCTTATTTTATTGTATTGTGTGCCAATGTAATTTATTTGTAGTTTTCACCTAGCTGACAGAGATACTTCAGTTTTAAAGATACAGAAGTAGAACAATTCTTTGGTTTGACTTCCACAATTTAACTATACTCCTAATAGAAAAAGAAAAACATATTGCTAGTGGAGTAAAAAAAATTATATGAGGAAATTCAATCATAACTAACCTGTAATATAGCCTCAAGACATGATTGATAGTAGTGCATATCTTTCTCCATTTCTCTACTTTCAACATCAAATACATAAATAAGGACTTCAACATTACGGAATATGTTGTCCCTTTGTGATGCAAAATAATTTTCCATGAATGCTTCTTGCCCACCGCAGTCCCAAAGGTTTAGCACCAAGTTTCCAAGAAATCGTACATGGGAATGTTCAACATCAACTGGAAAGTTGAATTTGCATTTATATCATATGCAGTATATTTACACATTGTTTCAACATAGTGTTCATGAGTAATTTTATTCCTTATGCTTGTGTCACAAATAATTTAGAAATATTTAAAAAAAAATTAAAAAGTTTACTAGTTTTCTTATAACTAATTCATTCTTTGGTAAAAATATATAAATAATAATAAATTCTTTGGAAAAATTGCATAATTTTTCGTTTTACCTGCATCCCTTATATTATAGTAAGCACATAGAAATACTGTTAATGCACCATGTAAGAAGAGTCACATGTTTTATACAAGCTTATCACTTTTGGTCAGAACAAGGCACATGGTGTGTGAGGTTCTTAATTTAGGCACAGAAGTCAGTTCATGTCACCTACACATTGTTTTAAGGCAAAAGGGTTAAAATGACAATTGTAAGTTAAAATAATATTTAACAGAATTAATCCTAGTGATTTTTGTTTAAATATGGTGCTACTTGTTGACTTACTGGTGGCGCCTAGTCGTCTTGTATCTCTCGCTATATAGTTAGCAAAAATAATGGACCTCATACTCGTTTTCCCAGAGCCACTTTTTCCCATCAAAAGAACCTTAAAATTGTGAAGAAAATTTATTAGCGTGTTAAGGGTAAAATACTATTATCAAATTTATATATATGTATATAGTTTTATCAAGTTAATTACCTTTTTCTTCATGGTGATTATTCTAAAGTCAAGGGTCTAAAATGTAAAAAATTAGCTTCTTTCTTATAATGTATATTTAAGTTAACTATTAGTAATCTCTGCGTTTCTGTTTGACAACTTGCTATACTTAGAATGGCAGGATGATAGTGGGCGTAGTATCATAAAACAACTCAATACCTCACAAATTCACTTTAGGGTATAACACAACAACGAATATCAATGACACAATAGCAAAATGAATCTGTCAGTGTCCATTTGTCATTGTGACAATATAAGAAAGATTGAAAATAAACCTAGATAATGCATAGTATCAATGTTCTTACTATATTATTTTGCATAATTGTAATTTTGAAGATGCTCTGTAGAGCATCTTCAAATTGTTATCTTAGACAATTTTTATTGCAAAAACAAAATTTTGTCGGGAAATTACCACTCTTCAAATGAATCACACAGAAATAAAATTATCCTAATATCAGTAATTAGTATAAAATAGCATCGTTACGAAAATATTTATCTCGTAATTAAGTTAGGCCACAACCAAGAGGGTACAATAAAGAACCTAGAATCACTTAAAATGAAAATTACTTTATTTGAAATAACATTATAATAGCTTAAACCTAACTAACCTAGCACCTAGTGAATGCGTTCAACAATTGAACTACACTGACTGAATTTTAGAGAAGCTACATTAAGCAAGGAATTATTGAGATCATAATATGAATCTCGTGATCGATACATCAGCGAATAACGGCCGGCACGAAGCATTGAGGCGGCGTTCCACTTAATCTTGGGCCGTGTAAGGTGATGCTGATCACGGGGAAAGCAAGTGCTGCATCGGCTGCTTGCGAATTGCAGTCATGTCAACTCGTTGAGCTGCGACTCACCTTATTGCGAATTGCAGTCATGTCAACTCGTTGAGCTGCGACTCACCTTATTGCATATAGGTTACAAGCGTAACATGGTCTTGCTTCACAGACGTAATGTGGTGTTATGATATATGCAATTTATTGAGTTTATAACGATTTTGAGTTTGCATCTCAGGCGGGCAGCTAAGTAAATCAGCGCTTATAAGGCGATAATCTGTATCCTTATATTATGATACATGGAGTTTATTTAGGTTAATAGATTAAGTAAAAAATATAAAGTGACGAGAAGGTAAGCATCGCAAGAACGCAAGCATGTCGTAAAGTTGTCAAGGCATTCTCACTGAAATCACCGACTTTATGAGCACCGCTGTCGCTGTTGCACCAGTGGTTATTATCATATCAAATGAAGATGGTACTGAAGTATGACCACGATAAACAGATGTAGATGCTACAGAAAGAGCAGAAAACTTGAAAATAGTACATATCACTATTATTGGCTACTTATTAACTATGGTCTATCACTTGGTCACGTTAACACGTCCTTGTTTTTCAATACAATTAATACAAAAAATAAGAAAATTACCTACAAACTTTCTCACATACACCTAGTACGTTAAAACTACTACTGTGTGTCCGAATCAACCCAAACAGTTTTTTTATGAACGGATTGATTTACTGTGATTTTACGTTTGTGAAATGTTTTTTAGAAAACCTATGATGTTCAACATAAGGTGCGTACAAGCAAGGTCACGGGAACGTTTTCGCATACTTCCGCGACCACATCGGCGCTGGTTGCCTTTGTAGCTTCCACCCCCAGTTGTTCGGAGGCTTTGAGAGCTCCTAGCTCGTCGCTCACCACGTTATGGGCGCAGTGGGTAGGTTCTACCAACACGTCACACATCAATTCGGCATATCGTAATACCGACTCCTCTCTTCCCCCGTGACTGCTGAACAGCCTGTTTCGATGTACACTGCAAGTACGAAGATAAATAGTACCAGTGGTCAAAATTGTATCCTATCTAGTAATCATTAGCATTGTATCAATAGTATGTAAATAATTTGTTACTAAATAGTAAAAAAACTATTTTTTTAAATTTTCTTCTCCCCAAGCATAAAAATAATGGTGTATTGCTGAATGGGGAGAGGAGTGGAGACCACAACATTTTTAGGTTTAATAGTGGACTTAAAGCTACAGTGGGACACTCATATTGATAAGCTTACGAGTAGACTCAGTTTTGCAGCATTCGCGATAAAGAAAATTAGATCTATTACAGATGTAGAAATAGCTCGCATAGTTTATTTTAGCTATTTACATAGTATTATGTCCATGTAACAGAAAGCTTCTGTTGCCAAATTTATAAAAATTGTAAAAGGACGTGTGTATACAGTAAATAACTTTATTGAAGATAGCACACCATGAGAATGATGTGATCGCCATCAGCCATTTCAACATGTAAACTATAAAAATTGTCAAAGTAATTTAAAAAAAAATAATAAGAGTTAGTCCCGCTGAGTTTCTTTCGCCTGTTCTTCTCAGGACTGAGGCATTTTTCTCCGAATAGGTAGTAGTATCATTAGACGCCAAAAACTGATTTTAAACC
>DWHO01001965.1:0-14188 GCA_018247575.1 Eurytides lysithous rurik | reverse complement strand
CTTGTGCACTATAATATATCCTGCGTACTTAGCTGATCTCTTGTAGATCGGCCGCCGTGGCCGGATTCGGTCGGGAGGACATCAGTACCGCCACTGTGTAGGATTTACAAAAATTTGCCCCGAGCGGGAATTGAATCCTCGACGCCGAAAACAAAAAGGAACTGCGCTAAACGAATAGGTTTATTCGTCATTTTCTCTCAAAGCTGCGAGACAACGTATTAACATGATGTTTTGAGTACAGTCTCTGGGATTTCTTGGGGATATATATAACCTAATTTTTTTTAAATTAAATATTCTTTCGAATATTTAACAATAAAACGAGTAAAATAGAAATCCGATATTATTAAAAAGCAGAAATATTTACTAAACTGATTCCCGAATTATGTACGAATTATAATAAATATTATATTATATTACATTAATTTCAAATATTACGTTTAGAGAAACTATTAGTCCTTCATAGCTTTCTCTGATATTTTTTGCAATACTTTCGTAGTGATGTGAAGAGGTATTTTAAATTTCACATATCAAAGAGCTATTTACTTATACAATGCATGGTGCCAGCATGATAAAAATACAGAGATATAAAGATAATCGTATATCACTTCTCTTCAAAGCGGTGTGATACGATGGGATATATTTCGGTATCCATTAAGGAACGTTTTTTTTTTGTCAAAAATTTATAGATTCATAGAATAGAAGAACGAATTTATAGATATTAGAAAGATTTATAGGCTTTTTACAGAAACGTCTTACTGTTTATCAAGCACGGAAGGTTTTCTAAAGATAAAAAATGAATAGTGATATATTTGATACGTCTATATCATTTTTATTTTTCAATAGGAACCTTACGCTGCGTGGAATTTAGTTTAGTTAGATTGACTCGCATGTGGGATGGATATAATTGTATTAAAGTTTAACATTCTGTAACGAGTTTTTAAAAGAGCAACTGTTGAGTTTCTCGCCGGCTCTTCTCAGCAGAACTGCATTCCGAGAGTGGTAGCTTCCTCACGAACCAAGATGTAAAATTGACGATTCGTTAGTGCCTGTAAAGGCCTATTTGAATAAAAATATTTTGATTTTGATTTTCGATAAAATATTCAATGAAGTCAAAAGCATGATTGTGTCTTTAAATACCTACAAGCGTACTCACATCATCAGTCAGAATTAGAGGATAAGTGAAATCAGCATAATATCCCCTCAATAATTTTGCAATCATACTTGTATGGGTGGTGTATATAGGTCCTAGATAAAAGAAGTAAGTAAGTTCGAGTAAGTAACAGCATATATATGTCTCACTTCTTGGCTCTGTACAGAGGGTATAAGGGCACAGACCATCGGCGGATCCAACGCGGATTTGCGGACACTACATACCTAAGTACCATTTTTTATCCTTTTTTTTTCTTTAATATGCAGAATTCCTTACGATGCTTCCCTTCACCATTGAGTACACGTACTATTTTTTTAATAAATTAGTACATAGGGGATTGAGGGAGAGGAGCCACCGGCCACCTCACTCACCGGACAAAACGCGGAAGCCAAAACACTTTCACTTTACGCCGATTTTCTTAAGTCATGGTACTTATCTGGTTCGGGACGGCCCATTCAGCAGCGGGAACAGCTGCGTGGCTCTACCACCTTAATAATAAATTGATTTCATTGGTATTGACACTGGGGTTAGGACTCAGTTTGCTCGAACGTATTAAAATTAAATGCGAGCACCCAAACACTGAGATACCAAGAGGTGAGAAATTACGGTACATATAGGTTTTATTTTCAAAACAATATAACAATAACCTACGATTTGCCTTTTGATAACTTTTAGGTAATGTTCGGAATGTATCATAATACGTGACTCATGTAACTTAGAAGAATACATAATAAGGTTAACAGAACAGGAATATAAAACTATATGCCTTTTGATAACTTTTAGGTAATGTTAGGAATGTAACATATTACGTGAGTCATGTAACTTAGAAGAATACATAATAAGGTTAACAGAACAGGAATAAAAAACTAATTGCCTTTTGATAACTTTTAGGTAATGTTAGGAATGTATTATATTACGTGAGTCATGTAACTTAGAAGAATACGTAATAAGGTTAACAGAACAGGAATAAAAAACTATATGCCTTCTGATAACTTGTAGGTAATCTTCGGAATGTATCATAATACGTGACTCATGTAACTTAGAATAATACATAATAAGGTTCAAACAACATGAATAACAGACTATATGGTAATGTTCGTAAATACGACTCCCATTGTCGTTTACGGATGTTAGCATTTCTCTTTGCTTAAGTAAACACAATTTCAACGCCCGAATCCGTCCCGCGGGTCTGTTGACGTCATGTGGGTCGCCGAAATATGGTGCACACCCCAATATCAGATCCGTATTGAATATTCTACCTGTGCCATACAGTAAGGGGAATTCAAGGGAAATTCTAACAATTATAGGCAAGCAACTTGCAAAATATGTTTTAAAGAATGACAATAACAAGTTGTTACTTATATTGTCCTATTACATTTGACATGTGATGTAGAACCAATTTCTACGATTGTGTTCTAAAGGACCGGCAGATGTCTCTGTACGTATTTAATAAGTATCCCAAAACAATAATATTTGGTTGACAAATCTTACTACTTTGTAATCAGATGCAGATGCGACATTCTTTAAGTCAATGAGTCGATCCAAATTTTCAAGTTGTATATTATAAGTAGATATAAATTCCCGTCCCGCGCCAGACTAGCAATTGATTGATTTGATGATTTGATTCTGATGGTTTTATGAATCTCAGAGTTAATAACCCTGATTGAGTTAAACAATAAGAGATAAGAATATGTTTTAAGAAAAACAACATTTAAGCAAAATATCTCGACAATTCAGAAAGTTAAATTTATAACGTATTGTGAATGTAGTTAAAAAGTAATAAAAGTGGATAAAAGTAAAAAAGAAACCTTGTAACGGAGAATCTAAATTCATGAGAATCGAATTGCAACACGGGGCACAATTAAAAGTTTTTATGAAATCGCTTTTGGGGTCGGATTATACGGCGAAGTTGTGTTAATCTTTGGCCCAAACCAATAGGATCAATGAAAATTAACTTTTCAATTTAATCCCTGCGGTTGCGATTGTAACATTAAAAGGATTTTTCATTATATTGAAAGGGAGAAATTAAATATAAAAGTAGTTTTAGATAACATTAGTAACCTTGTTTAATGGATATGGAGCTGTCCGCTCAACATTTTCATTATAATAAGTAATGAGAAGCAAAAAAAAACTTTGCTGGCATCAGATTTTGAAACTTAAATTCAAATTCATGGTAAATGACTTCAAAAGAACTGGAAAGTAAACTATCATGTTTCTTGCTAAGTCCAACATCTATATATTATTTAGTTTTTCCCAACACTTACATCACCAAGTTCTTTACTTCGATTATTTTAAAAGCTGTAATCCAAATTTAATCTAAAAAGGAGTGTGTAAACTATTTGAATTTTGCTTTAAGTTAGTATAAAAAACGCATCTAGTGAAATTTTAAGGGCATTCATTTTTTAAAAACGCTATTTAAAGGTAGAGACAATAAAAATAGTGATTCGGGGGTAGTTTTCAGTTTTGTTTTTGGATGACAATAACGTACTGCGTATTGCAGCTTTGCAGTTGACTTATCTGCATTAGTTTCCTCTCCGGAACAGAAACGACATTGGCTTCAGGCGACTACGAACAGTTTTCTCATTCCCTCATTGTGAGTTATCTTTTCGGTGGTTTATATTTTGATTCCAAGTTTCTAGTGTGTGTAGGATTTCATTGACGAAGACATGCTTGTTACCTGCAGACACCTGTAGGGTTTCATTGACGATGAGATGCTTGTTACCTACAGACACCTGCCCGTATGACGTACATACCACATTCCTATCTTACTCTAGCTACAGCAAGATCTTGGAATCGTGGCATGAGAACAATACCTTTGCTGACACTAGGAAACCGTCACTGTGAGACAATCACATAACAACCCTCGCTCAATCACCGAAGCCTGAAGTTGTCATTTAGATTTAACTAGTTCTGTAACCTTTTAGTTAACATAGATTGTAAAGGACAAAACCGCCTTTTTAAAACTCTCCACTACCTACGTGATTTACTTAGTAATAATAACTAATATTTTATTTATTTATTTATTAAGAAAACAACACCTTATTCAAAATTTTCATATATTATCGTTATCGCGTAATATTTTTAAAAGAATATAGCCATTTACTGCTACCTTAAAAATGTTAGAATAAAATATAAGCGGTGTGTAAGAATTTAATAATTAGATTGTTGGATGAAGATTTGACAGAAAAAAATGGACTTGTCTCTTGCAGAAAATGGTGGAATGTTATTAATACACACATACTTGCGGCCATGCGCTCGCGTGCTTGCGTGTATGTGTTCTTGTATCTCTAAGGTCTTTGTTTTAAAAGCAAGCAAGATTGACCGTCCCGTTGGTGTAGTGGTTAGTGCTCCTGACTGCAAAACCAAAGGTCGTGGGTTCGATTCCCACTAAGGACAAAATATTTGTGCGATGAGCATAGGTATTTCCTCTGTGTCTGGGTGTTAATTATCTATAAGTATATATTTAAAAATATGTAAGTATGTATATCAGTTGTCTGATTACCATAGTACAGGCTCTGCCTAGTTTGGGATCAGATGACAATGGGTGACATGTTCCATTATATTATATTATTGTTATGTATTCAATATTTCAGTTATACTATTTCGCAGATAGCAGATGCCGGTTAAACAACGACGTATGTCGTATCAAGGTGTCAACTTCATCCATCGTATTCTTAGTGTCGTATTTATATCGACGTAGTTTCATACTTCAGGTATAAGAACGTGCTATTATATACTCTGCGTTCGTTTCCGATCGGTGTTTAGATTTAAGAACTATTTGCTATTGCTCTCGGTGTCTATATAATGTATTGCTATTAAAGACATTTTAAATGTTCGTAGAAGACGTTAATCAAGTTACGGGGAAACTATGTATACTGTTCCCCATTCGATCTCATTCGAATCTGTACGTTTAGCAGTTAAAAGTCCACTTTTTTCCCGCCCTAAGTTGCAAATAACAATGTCGTGTCATACCATAGACTATAGACAGTATTCGGAGCCGCTGTTTATGTTTCCTGTTGATATTATTTTCAAGAAATCGACACGAGTCTACGCATAGATTGTGAATCGACCGCTTCTTGATATTTATGTTATATTTTCTTAAAAAATACCTAATAAAGTTTTACTATCCATTATCGTTTTATTTTTTTTTTAATTATTAAAATTGTTTAATTTTGGACATTAAAAAAAGAACCTTTCCAAAAACAATTTCCATAATTCGAAGCTAAGAAGAAACACCGCAAGATGTTTGAGGATCATAAGACTTGGATTATAAGAAATGGTTGGTAATCCAAAAAGGTTTTCCATTTTTAGCGAATAATTATTATAAATATATTTGTTTCTTTACCTAACTCTACGAAAATCGTAGATCATCATGCCTAAAACAGGATTTCTTAATACTGCTGAATACAACAAAAATATAATGTTAAAATTATTCACGGATTCAATACCTGTCTGAAAATAATAATCACTCTTAAAACTCATTTCTTTTTCTCTTTATTTACCTCCATAAATTGTCTTTTCTTATGTACAACATAAGAATCAACATTTGGAATTTTAAGAAACTTATTAAAATGTTGTTTCGTTAATTTATTTGATTACAAAAAAAAAAACAATTGACCATTATAACAGATTCCATTAGGTAAAGTTCGATCACTTTTATATTTACTAGTACAGAAAATTCCACGAAATTGTTGTTTATTACATGGTCATTTTCAATATTTAAAAAAAAATAACAATAACAGTCGTAATACATGAAAATAGTGATAGGTAAGGATTTTTTTCTTTCTTAAATACATTTATATACATGATTATAAAACACAATGCACCTAAATTAACTAAATTATCCGATTTTCATTCATACGGCACGATTATTCATTCATACATATTTAAATATAAATTACGTTCACTAAAATTGAGTTCCATTTACATTATACGTTATGATTTAAAAACAACACATAAAGTATTCATCGGGACATCTGGGCACCGTTATTTGTATCCTGGGACAGTTCCAGATCTTTTCGCATCGACATTTGGAACGGTATTTTTTCTTTCCCGCCTTCTGCACTTGCCTCGTCGTATTTTCCTTTCGACGCAGACTGTTGCTCTTCGGTTGGAAACCGATTTTTATCGATTTAAATTCGCCGCTGTCCGGTTTGACTTCGACGCTGTCTCCGACTTGGATGCTGTTTTGTCCGACATTCTTTTTAGGGTTGTCGCTATTCGGTTTGTTTGCGTCGACAATGGGTATGTTATTGATGCCACTCGGTTTGCTTGCGACGCTATTCGGTCTAACCTCTCCGTTGTTCGAATTGTTAGGGACGTCGTTGATTTTATCGAGGCTTGGATAAATCGTTTCGCCGGTTGGACCGTAGTTCACTTTATCCTGGACATTATTATGCTTCTCTTCGTCGGCGTCGGTCGTCGCGTCGGCTATATCGTCTAAGCCCGCCATGAAGTGCGGCTCGAGTATGTAACCACCGAGCTTCGTGTAAAACCTCAGGTTCCTGTCGTAGTTATCAGGCGGGGTTTCTGTTGCAGCGTCGTAAATGTCCGTGGCCGCGTCGGGGAATCTCGCCGATGCCACGTCTGTATTCCCAGTGGTGACGTCGAACGGGAAGGCCAGACTGGGGTCCAGTATCGGCTCGTCTATCGGGACAGGCGGTGAAATGTAGGGAGAGAACGGCAGGTCGAACGTAGTCGGTTTCACTTCTGCGACGGTCTCGATGGGCTCTATACTGCTCTGCGGGGCTGCTGAGGAGTATACGATGCACGTGCACAGCATGAAGATTGTTCTGGAACAGGAAAGTAATTCATTACTTACGTCTGCGGTCGTATCGTATTTTTTAGGATATACTTTTTTTTTTTTATGTATTAGGCTGACAAACGAGCAAGCGGCTCACCTGATGGTAAGTGATCACCGCCGTCCATAGACACTTGCATCATTACAAAACTTGCAAGTGCGTTGCCAACCTTTAAGGGGGAAATTTTCGAAAAAGGTGAAGGGAGAAGGAGAGAGGGAGCGGAATGGGGAGGAGATGAAGGAAGAGGTAGGAAGGGGGGACGGGGATGGGCCACCGGCCACCTCACTCACCGGACGAAATGCGGAAGGAAAAACACTTCCACTTTACGCCGATTATATACGATATACCATCTCAAATATCTGGTAACCGTGCGAAGCGCAGAGTATGTCCCATATTATCAAGCGGACGATGCTCGCGTCGCTACTTTATATATAAGAAACTTATTGCTATCACATTTATAATCATTTTTGTCAACACAACGCGTAACGTACAAATTTCACTTGCGTAATTCGACCCATCCATGTCTATTAAAACGTGTACCTTTCAATAAATATGTTAATGTGTGACATGACGATTGCTTATATTCAGTGGAGGTACTACCATACAAGCTCAAAAGCCCGGCTTGCCCTACTAAGAGAGAGAGATTTATAAAAATTTATAAATCTTAAATAGCACATAATTCCCAAGGAATTATAACAATTGTTGCAGGAATTTGGTGCTAATTAGTACGCCGGGCTCTTGGGCTTGTATGGTAGTACCGCCACCGCTTGTATTATTACTGACTTGTTAAAATTAACAAAACTGTACAGCATCCGTGCTCACGGGACATACTGCAATGATTCACGTCTCAATGTCATAGCTAACCCGGATCACCCTCTAAATTTTTAATTATTTATTTTGGTTCAATCTACGCATCGCTCTGTAAAGTATTCGAAACGTCGGGGAAATAAAATCAAATAAAACTGTATAGGATCCGTATATTAGTTTCATTTTAACAACATATGACGTCTTCTATCGGAGACTATTCTAGCGTTATTCGACTTTATGGCGACCCTATTTGCCCGGGGCCACGTCAATCAGTATCCCAGGCCGCGCCGGCCGCTGGTAATTGTTTCTGTTTCGGAACGCTTCCCTTCCCGGAACTAGCTTTGCAGTTTTTTTTTTGTTGTTGTTTATAATCTATGGCGCGTTAGAGCCGGAAAATAGCGCGAGTTTGTACTATGTAACCAGTTAACTTTAAATATATGAATTCCTTCTATCGCTTAAGTGTCTTTTATTTAACTAAACAGTATTGATTGTTTAAATACATATATTAATTATAAAATCGGTAAAGCGCTTTATTATGATGTTAAAAGTTATATAAGAAATGTAATTCAACATAAATACAATTATTCGGTAAATAAAGTTCTCCTTTTTCTAAATCTTAATCTTGTCTGACGTAGATGCTTTTAGCATTTGCGGCTCTATAAAGTTTCATCGGATCGCCGAATCCGTGGAAACGCTAGTTTCCACAAATTGGTTGGACCCAACGTCCTGCGGGGTCGCGCATGAGGACATGCGTGTTATGTCAAAATTTTAATTAAGTTTAATTTAAATTACTTGGGGACTGTCGGCTACAGACAGTCGCGGTCCGATGTGCGGACCTGGACCGCAACCTGGTCGTCGACTGTTGATTGGCAAGCGGAACGGGAGGCGGTGAGAACCGCCCTGGACCCGGATGTATCTAGTGTTCTCCTTTCCCGTCCGCTGTTGGGACCACTCCATTGCAAATAATCTACTGCAAGTAGTGATGTATGCGTAGTGCTCAGTGTGTTCCGGTTTGAACGCAATGATTGCCAGTGTGGGATATGTACAGATATACCATCAGTCGTCTCTCTCTTGAGAAGTGCAAAGTAGCGCCGTATAACTTTCCATTTTTCCTCTTACTCTCATTATTGCCTCTTAAATCAGAGAGTCCTAAGAGTTGATATAAATAATGTGTAATCATCTGGATCTCCTTCAAAATGGGTGTACCACAAGGTTCTATTCTTGGGCCATTTTTATTCTTATTTTATATCAATGATTTGCCGTTTTATGTAAAGAATTTGTATGACATTGTACTTTTTGGCGATAATACCTCCCTTGTCCTCGAGGTCGATCGTAATAAAAACATAAGTGATGTAGAAAACGGTGCTCTGTTACGCCTACTTAACTGGTCTGAAATTGATAATTTAGTACTAAATGCCAAGAAAACTAAATGTGTGGAATTTACCTTACCTAATGTAAAAAGTCAAATTCATAGTTGGCTTCTTAACAATGAAACGCTAGAAATTATTGATTCCACTGTTTTCTTGGGTATAACTCTAGATAAAATACTCCAGTGGAACTCCCGTCTTTCAACACTCGCGGGTAAACTCAGCGGAGCCGTCTATGCAATGAGAAAAGTAAGATGATGATGAACTGATGTTAATACAGCTAGATTAGTTTATTTCAGTGATTTTAATAGTATTTTGTCTTACGGTATCCTGTTGTGGGGTAGTGCTGCTGAGATATATTCAGTATATATTCTTCAAAAAACAGCCGTTCGGGCTTTTTATAACCTGAGAGCTTGAGATTCCCTGCGAGAGGTTTTTAAAAAAAGTGGTATTCTGGCGGTTGCTTCACAATATATATTCTGTAAAATATTATTTATCCGATAAAATTTTAATACTTTCTTGAAACTCAGAGACAAACACGCGGTAAATACTAGAAATAAGAATATGCTTGTAACACCTCGATTTCGTCCTCAAAAGGTAAAAATATCCTTCACGGACCTGAGTATACGCATATATAATAAAATTCCCCAAGATGTTCTGGATCTATCTACTATTTGAGCGTTTTAAAACTAAAATTAGAAATAATCTATTGCATTAATCTTATTATACTGTTCAATAGCTTCTGGTGGACCAAAATGCGTGAGTTGATTGACTTGTATGTGGTATACATATTTTTGTATTATAGTTTAATATACTGTAACGACGTATGACTTTAACGAGACACATATTGCCCTCTATCGGCTAAGGGTATATATATATGTATATATAAATTGTATGACACTGCCATCTGCCGATGAAAAGTTTTTTTAAGTTAATGTTATTTCAACAACAACAACATTCAAATTGTATTGTTTCCACGTAAAATAGATTGTTAACATTTTTTGAAATTGATAAAATATTTCAAAAACAAGGTTGAATTTAACTTCATCTTCCTTATCTTTGTTATATGTATTTAATATTTTCAATTCGATTTTACGATTATTTTACTTGGATCTCCTTTAAACCGATACAGAAAATATACGTCTGCTATTATTAGATTTAAGAAAAAAGTTTTTGTTTATTTGTAAAAATTACTCAATACACTTGTTGTACACCACTTCCAACAGCACAGGTACACACATAATTGCCCAACTGTTATTTACCATGGCCCTATACAGAGGCGTCTCTAGCCTATATAGCACACGTATGCGATCATTACCCTAGCGCCCTCTAGGTTAATGATCGGTCAAAATGGAGTAAATAATATATTGAAAGTGCCACTGTACCCCTAACATCGCTGCACTATAGTTATACGCGAAGCCGCCTCTGGCCCCATTCGAGTAGATTTTGTGCGTATCGCTTAATTGTTTTATATAGATTTAGCTACGCTGCTGCTCAGGCTGCCGAATGTGCCGGCTCGAACCGGATAAGCAGCATGACCTCACAGAAAATCGACGTAAAGTAGACCGGAACTGTCCGTGGTTGTACCGCCACTGACTACACATTTCATAGAATTGGAAAAAAAAGGGTATAAATAAAACAATGAAGTTATTGAACAAGCACATTTATTTAATATCACTATAATAGCAAATATACAAAACATTTTATTCACATACCCTCCTCACCGACAGCCGCTTTGGTCAAATCTAAACAACAAAACATCAGAGAAAACCGAGAGAAAAAACGCAACATTTTGATGACAAACTCAAACTTCAACATTCCAAGCAATTTTAAAAACATAGTCCAGTTATTTTTAAGATACAATGACAACATCCTCATTATCATACAAAAGTATACCTTTTGTTAGCTGTGAGAACAGTCCTTGCTGCAATGGAAAAAAATTATTGTATTTTGTTCCAAGCGCTAAGGATATAAGGCATATATGAGTTAACAAATTGCTTTAATATATCTCAATACATTTTTTCGTCTAGAACATGCCAAAACTAACTAAATTAAATACAATAATATGTTGATAATATGATCTTATGAACATTAGCCTAATGCAACCACAAATAAATCTAATAAACATTGAAAAATTTTATATGACCATAGATAAGTTACAAGTATGTACAGATTTTGGGAAGATTTGACCATAGTTAACCATTCAAAAACACAGCGCCTATGTTTAATAATAATTAATAATGATTAATGTATTTATTAATAGGGAACATATAAGAAACTTGAGATCCATACATCTAATAATTAGTTGCTCCGCATACCTACCATGTAGGAGATGCACCATTTAAACTATGATATAATATTATGACTTAAAAGTACACTTATTTCACTCAAGGGCCACTTAGATTTATATTAATAAAAGCAAATGCAAGCAGCGTTAAAATTAAATAATAGAAATTGAATGCGGTAAAATCAACTTTATTAAATATTGTATAATGATTAAACATATGAAAACTTCAAAAATTGGTAATAAAAAACATGGTGGGTGGAGAATTGAGATGGCCAAGGCACTGTTTGGATAACTACATTCATTGATCGCTTGTTATACATTAAAAACACGAAATTAAACATAACTACGCTATTTGTTAAAAAAAAAAAACTTAGAGATTTAATTAATATTTTAAGGAAATTATTGCTTAAAAAAAATAACTAAGACTGTTGTATTCTATGTGTTGCCACCTACAAGATGAATACACGGACAAAAAGACGATTTTATAATTTAAACATAAAGTGTCAAACAAAAAGGCAAGTTAAATTAGTTCAGCTTCTTAATTAACAGTCATGTTTTAAGAAAGTTCCATTGAAATATACAATAGTGTTTTGTACTTAAGTGTGTAGTCTGTGAGTAACAGATTTTTTGAGCTGCAGCAAAAAACTTTCTGATATTAGTATAACCAGTGGGATGTCAGCTCGAATTGCATATACAGAAAACAATAACTCGCTTTATATTTTTAATCAATATATATATATGTGATATTACTTTTTTTTTAACTATACAAATAAATATTACATACATTTCTTATTATATTCTCGTTAGAACTAACCACTATGTAATCTAACTCATAAAAAGCTGCATAAACCTAGAGTAGGATGAATTGGACAGTCCCATGCTTATAGTTTTATCCGTAGATATTGTTAAAGTGTTTCTATTCAACTCTCTGAGAGACAAATGATGCAAACAGGTGTCAATTTCGCATTGGACACTGTAATAAATTATGTACCAAGCAATAATTTGCTTAGAAACGCAGAGAATCACCAAGACAAACCATTAGCGTGGGACGTATACTTACATCTAAAACAAAACTTACCTAAACTTTCGAAACAAATATCACAAGAGGGGGGAAAAAAAATGGAAGAATCATATTTCAAAACTATCATTTCCTCAAACATATTTTGTACCTTAAAATTATAATACATGTAAATTCGTTAATTATTAGTTAAGAAAGCACATACAATCACATACTTGTTTTTTTTTTTCTATATTTCAAAGGCACCTGTTATCATCAGTCAATCCTTTATATATTGTGCGAGGGAAGAAGTTCCCAGTAATCTGTGACAGATTACTGGAGTTAAATAAAGGCCTCCCCAATTTATTTTTCATCATTTCTCCTTTTGGTCATTCGTATTTCGATTCGAGGTGTCCTATAAATTCTACACACGCTTTTCGTCGAAAATCAAAGAGTTAGACAAATCTCAAATCTTCAGTTGCATCCCATTACATTTAAACCGGTGGGGAATAGACACAAGCCTATCATTATAATGATTTTTTTTTTGTTTTATTTATAAAGCTTAGATTTTAAAATAAAACGCACTGGAAAATATCATGAGTGATCTAGCTTCAAGGGGTTAGTGACATTATAACTTAGTGATGAGTTATTTTATTTTTTTTTCAAAGTTAAAAAATGATACATAAAAAAAATAAGGATATTTCTCAAAACGGCCAGATGCTACTAGAGCCTTTACCCTTTTGGTCGTCACATCTGTCATAATTAGAATCAAATAGGTTTTTGTAAATTTTTTGCAATGGCAAGCCCAGTGAAACTTTTTGTAATCATTAAAGTTCAAGTCTGTATTAATAAATTTTATTACTTTGCAATGTGTTTCTCTCATTTTCTATATTAAAATATGTGTATCTGTCTAATTCATTTCACACCATTGCCAAATTATCTCTTATTATATTAATATGTAACTGTCAAACTATTTCCAAGCATTTGTTATGTTGAAAACCAAATATGGTAGAGTTAGTTCGTAGTTTGTTGAGCCATGCTATATGAATTAAATATACCTTTGCCACTTTTACATTTGAATCTTCTCACATATCTGTCTATCAATGTATTTATGTGGGTAAATGTTGTTGAATGAGTTAATTTATTTTTTATTTATGGCTGTTGCAATATCGCAGTAGGCTTGTGGGTTAAAAAATACAACAGCAATGAAACATAGTGACTAAGTGGACTAACTATCCATTTCACAAGTATACAGAATCTTAAAAAAACACCAGCATTATATTGGATCACTAGGCAACTTTTATACCTCTATCTCACTCAATCATAACAAGGAAGAACAACTAACTAAAACATGTTGTTACAATATTTCAGAACAATCAATCCACCACTACTATCCTCATTTTAGATTTATCGAATCCATAAATAATCAATATATAGAATAATTTAATATGTGAACACCCATATCCGTTGTGCAATGATTTGTGTCATGTCGTGTTAGAACTTCTTACCCCTCCGGTCTGTCCGTCTGTCTATCCTTATCGGTGAGGTCACGGATTGTATGATGTCGACTAACTGGGAGTCGACGCGCGGCTTTTGCAGCCTCTTCGCCGATCGGGTGCGGAATTTCGCAGACTCCTGGTTCGCCACGAGGTTGGGCGTGAGCGACTTTATGCACCTGCAAAGAAATAAATAATAGTTTAAAAAAAAAACTAAAAAAACACGCTAAGAAATTATTAATCCTGGCGGTCCTAATAAGGATAATGGAAAACTATTGTCATA
>DWHO01001964.1:0-14194 GCA_018247575.1 Eurytides lysithous rurik | reverse complement strand
CAGACACAGAACAAATACCTATGCTCATCGCACAAATATTTTGTCCTGGGTGGGAATCGAACCCACGACCTTTGGCCTTGCAGTCAGGAGCACTAACCACTACACCAACGGGCCAGTCAAGTCAATATATCCTGCGCACTTAGTTGATATGCTGTTGATCGGCCGCCATGGCCATAACGACATTATTATTTATTAACATTAGGGGTTTGCGTGTTAAATGAAACAACGGGTTTAAAAACAATAAAATAGATTTTCATTTATTGTGAGACGAAAAATACAACAATGGGACTTATTACCTAGAATGGTTAGTGGCAGACTGTCATGTCAAAACAACTGGTTGTAAGGCGGGCCTCGGCGCCGCGTCGGCGTGCCCTACAGACTCCTAATTTATTATG
Organism: Eurytides lysithous rurik; assembly: GCA_018247575.1. Lineage (NCBI taxonomy): Eukaryota > Metazoa > Arthropoda > Insecta > Lepidoptera > Papilionidae > Eurytides > Eurytides lysithous. Next base: position 13,799 of record DWHO01001964.1, on the reverse strand, counting down.
TCTTTCATCGGGATAACTCGTGATACGTAACGAATAAACGAAACAAAAAGTAATACAGTAGCAATATAATACACAAAACGATATCATGACCTCTATTCACTGAAACAGTAACTAATATTACATGTGAACCTTGAATACGTTTTTTCCTTTTTTTTTAACTAAGTTTTTTTTTTAAAAAGGCTTTATTGATTCGAAGCTAATACTTAATTACTTACAAGACTTGTTAATTAGTTCGGCACGGGCGCCAATCGCCCCATGCAACGATTGGAGGACTAAGGGACGCGCCTACGGACCTCACAAAATAAAAACGTAAGTAACAACTCTCAATACAGCTACTATGAAACGTTCTATACAAAATTGAACATTGCCGATTCGCTAAATCGTTTGACTCCATTATTTTATTATGTTTTTATATATTTTTTTTAATAATAATCATAATAATTATTTATTACTAAAAACAAGTGGGCGGCGAGCGGTATGCCGCTCTGGCACTAAGTCCTTTAAGTACATGTCTTACTTTATAAGTTGAAAATGCCTCTGCTGCGATCCTACTTCGCCTATTTATGGGCGCCAGCGCCGTGCGAGCGAGACGCTTGCTTGTGCGTGCGCCGTCTCACTCACACGCTCCTACGTATAAGGCCACTGCCCGTACGTCGCGCAACACAAAGTTCCGTTTGTGTGTGTGTATAAATATATGACGTACGTTAAAGTGCGTATGTATACGCACGCACACAGGCGCAGGGGGCACGGCGCTCGCGCCTCGCTATTGCTCATAGAGAAAAAATTCCAAAACTCAATTCGTTACACCGTAGACACTATATTTGTTTAATAAACCTTGAAGTATTTATCAATAATCAATAAGTACATTACAATAATTGAATAATTAGTATTTTGTTTCATAAGAGACTAGCATTACAAATAAATACCTTCAGCTATACAATTTTTAATGTTTTTTTTAATATTATTATTTACTATTTTTTAAACATTTCGAAGATGTTTAAAGTGGACTACGTGTCGGTTTATACACAAGAACACAAAGCGGCGTACGGTTCTTGTGTAGAAACTTCCAGTTTGATGCTTCTACGCTTCGAGATATGACTTAAATGTATAGGTACTTAGATTTAGGGAAAAAGGTCGTAAAAACAAAAAAGAAAAAAGTTATTTGAAATTTATAACAAACACCTTAATTAATAGTTGAATAATTTAGTTGAAGTTGGTATGGGGGCGCTAGGGAGCGGCACCTACGAAAGGGGCGAGGCGCTCGCGCCCGCTGGCACTCCTCCGCAAATGCAATACAAAAACGTTTCACTCCGTGCGAGATGACACGATGCTATGCGAGAGTTCCATCGGTTTGTATGTATGTATGTATGTTTTTTTTTATAATGATTTAAATCGATTATTTTTCCAAAAAAAAAAACACGCACCCCCATTCGCTCGTCTCTCGCGCGTAAATCTAAAAATTAATAATTAGACAATAATATTTTCCCCTCCGTTGCACATTATCAATAATTATTTGTTCAACAGACGCGCGCGGTGCGGCGTATAATAATAATAATAATAATAGAAAATATTTCCCATCGAAAACAAACGATCGCAATAAACACACTAGTTAACAATGGCGTGCGCGTGCACGGGCGCGGCCGTTCGAAGTGGCGGCAGGGCGGGTGCCGTGCGCGGGGGGCCGCGGGGGTGGGTGGCGGCGGGCGGCGGTTACACGGCGGTCTCGGTGTGGCTGTGGCTGGAGAGGCGCTCGACGTCGAGGTCGTGCGGCGCGAGGCTGTCCCTGGTGTCGGTGTACTCGACGCTGGACGCGTGCGAGAAGCGCTTGGAGAGGGCGGTCTGTTTGCGCAGCGCCTCGGCCAGCGCGGCGTCCGCTAGCGAGCCGCGCGAGTCCAGCCCCTGCCGGAACGCGTTCACCACGCGGATCTGCGCCGCGCGCCCTCCTTTAGTCCCTCGCCTCACTCCCGGGTCACACTCGACGCGCTCTGGCTGACGCGGCCGCGGCTCACCGCTCCAATCCGCGCTACCCGCTTTACAACGGACCACGCAAAACTTAAACGTGCCCCTTTTAAATACCTTCTCCCTTGACGGCGCACCGGGCACAGTCGCAACTTATTTCCTCTCGGAGAATCATCGTCGAGTCGTCTCATCATCGAGATTCATTCGTCACTCAGGTTTTGAATAATTAAGTGTTTTCGCGCGACGATAGTTGCGCATTATATCCACATTGTAGGTTGTAGGTGCATCTAAGTTTTGCGCGGTCTTATGTCTATTGATCGGATCGGATCATTTTGCGTATTTTATACATTTACACGTTTCTGGAGTCGGTTAGCCACGGCCACAGTACCTAACGGCTGTCGGCAGGTGACACATGTTAACCGCATGTCATCTGCGATGCCTCGGAGTTGCTGAATTCCGAATTGTGCTCTATGTACATTGTTCATTTATGGAGTGAACAGGCTTACTATTTTCAGTGCGGAACACTTAATAAGTTAAAATACAATTAATATTGGAATTCCTTTAACTATTACTTTGGAACATTAACCAAATATAATAAAAGAATCTAAACAAACTCGAGGAACCAATTACAATATCTAAACAAAAGAGAAATTTTGAAATATAATACACTGTTGGAATTCAATTTGAACGTTAAAGAGCCAGAGCGAGGCGAGTGTCAGGCGGTGGCAGCTCCTTTCGATTGTTCTTGACATATCAACGCAATTGCTTTCGCTAAAACGGATCCTGGTGATCGTCGGCAGAAGCAAATGCGGAAATGGAACAATACCAAAGGAGCCCTACCGCCGTGGAGTAATGTACAGTTAGTTCAAAAACATAAATGGAAGCACACCGAGCCAAAAGAGAGGCGGAAGCGTTGGTCGTTCGAAATTCCAGTCACAGTGAGTAACGCGCGGTAGACGGCGCCGCGTTCATGCCATGCAGTGATCGACGACACGGTCCGCCCCTCGTCGGATTCGGACTCAAAGATGCGGATCCACGCTTCGGTCGTGCAACTGTGACTGCATTTGGACATCTACGCGAGCTACGCGAAGCCATCGACTGCCGCCGTCCACAGGTACGCAATGCAAACACGAAGCAACACACATCGTCCCCCGAATAGTGACCGAATGAACCAAAGCAAGCGGAGGTCGCCTACGACATTACGTGTCGCACTGTCCAGACCGATCATAAGCTTAGCCTGATGTCGTTTGTCAAACTAAAAGCTGTCGACGTTACAATGGTAATGCCTCGGATATGTTCAAAGCTATGACGACACGAATCCCTGGTGTTGTTTGATTATTTGATTAATATTTTTTTGATTGCGCTGAATTTGTTGTTATTATGTGCAGATTGTGGGGCAAATAATACAAACATACTATAATAAACTAACGTTACATGATGTATGACGCCAAAATAAATATTTCAGCCCGTATCGACTCTAATGTGTCGGGTGGAAGCAAGCTACTATTACCACTGCCCTTGTTGCTATAATCCAAAGCTCTATAGGAAAGTTTTAATTTGAACGTTGATTAATTCCAAAATGTTGCACTAGTGCTTTCATGATTTTGAAAAAAAGCTGGTTCGTAGTGAAATATGCTGCGATTATCACATTGAGACATCTGAGTGGAATGAGCAGCGAATAAATTTCACATTGATACTCTTATGTATGCGTGACACATTTTCTCAGTACGATAAAAACTCTTCAGTATTATTATTTAAAACAACAAGTGAAAAATATAAAACAATAATCAAAATGGATAACACAGCCCATGCTTTAGAAGGAATATGCGGCAGGTGATAAACATGCGACGACTCTGACCTTTCAATTTCAATGAGGAACACTGAACACACGGTACAGCAAAAACATCATGGGATTAGAAAAAAAAAGGAAACGGATAACATTTAGGTGGATTGAACGCCGTGAAACAGAATGGTCAGTGCGGACAAAAGGAGTAACAGTTAAGGAATGTATAAAAAGTTGTAAGTATAGAGTACAGTAAAAGGAAAACGAAAAAACAAAGACGTAACAAAAAAAAATAGTCCAAACAAACGAAATGTGAGTGAAAGAGCAGGCTTTGTTTCAAATCTTACAGCTTGATCGGTTGAGGTCTTGCTGTAGGGCACCGGAATCAAGCGCTCCTGTAACTCGCCACCTATGACCTTCCGTGTGCAATGGGGATTCATGGAAAAGAAAATAAAAACAAGAGCATGAAATAAAGAGTCACGACACGAAGAGAGAGGCTGAGGACGGCGTGCGTCCTAGCGCAGATAGATAGAGGTAACAAATCGGCGGTGCTGCGTAACGAACGCTATTCTAAATTGGACCTTACAACTTTATAAACGCGACGGTGACTGTATCATATATCAATTTTAAACGTCTAATATTGGCTTACGTGTCATATCGTAAATATGTATGGGAAACAATCTGGTCATTGAATAAAGACAGTGTATATAATGAATAATAGTAAATTTTTTAGGTATTAAGATGATAGTAGACTCTTGTGGCTGATTGTAGAATGGCGTTCGGTACTTTAGCAGTGAAGGTCTCTGCACACAGTGACATAAGTCCGGGGACTGGTCGGAGCGGTGCGCCTCGCGAAGCAATGGACAGACTTTAGGAGGAAGATATCGAAATAAAAAAAATAACACTAGAACATAAATAACAAACGCTGGGTATACGCATCCTATTACCTTAAGAAGCACATTCATGGGGTGTGCACTTATAAACTACGTTATTATTTTACAATATCCATCCAGGGCTCCATAAAATCCGTTGTCCTCGTCTTCGACGCAAATAAAATAATTTAAAAACGTAACACAAAGAAAATAAATTGAAACATCGAACGGGAATGTACATTGGACAATTGATTTTTTTGTAGTTACAAACATCGTGTGTGCAACATCGATAACATCTTGTTCGACTCTCTTTGGTAATGTTTTGTCTATGGACTTCCTGTGTGTTTGTGTGTGTGTGTGTGTATTTGTGTGCGCGTGTCCGCACACGGCGCTCGTGTCTAGCTTGGTCAGCTCATGCTCTATTCAAAAAGCACATTAATTGTTATGGAACGATCTTACTCAGTTGCTCACATACCAGATTCTAGCTGAGGTCTTCCTTATACTATACCAACTAATGTACAGAAGCGGTAAATGGTGATATAACTAAACACACTACTTCTAACATTCGTGTTCGTCTAACAACGTCGGGGTATTGCACGTGACAGCGTTGCGCTCTAGGTTTTGTGGAAGCGGAACACTTTCTATGCCGATCACACAGATCACAAAATGTTATAAACTAACTAGATAGTTACACACTAACACGGCGATCCTGATTTGTCGACCATGTTTAACGACGCTGTTGGAACAAAGACAGGAGGCGGCGAACGTAGGTCGTTAAAATGGTGGACTAAATAAAGACCACCACACTGTGGCGCCTATTTCACACGCCGTCTAAGACTGCTAGTTAACGTTGGCGGCGCGGTCCATGCTAGTGCGCGAAGCTAAGCTCACATCGACCACAAACATCGAGGGTCACCATGGACCACCAACAAGGCACATGGGAACACAAAAACACAAAACACTTCCCAAAACGGCCAGTTACCTTTTATGCAGCACTCCGCAACGTGGCAGTTGGGTGAAATGAAAGTTACTTTGGAGTATAGATACTTTATTACTAAGTTTTAAGACAAGAAGCTTTAGAGGTAAGTGAAGAATTAACAGATTATCGTTTTATATCAAAATTGGGTACGCGGTTACTGGCACATGCTACGCTATTGTTTCGGCATTAATCGATTTTAATCTATATAGCGTCCACGAAACGGGCATCAAGCGTTTTATATTATTTTCATTTAATTTCAAAAGAGTTTATTTATAAGTTTAACGTTTTCTTTACATCTAATTCTTTTTCGGTTTACAACAAGACACGAATAACCATTTAATATACTAGTGTTCATAAATTATTATGTTAGTAGTATCAACTAGCTAGCAGGCTATGATTGTAATTTTTCTACGAAGTGCGAAGAGCGACGAAATTTAGCTATCCGTATATAATAGAGACTATGTATATAGAATAAATACAAATATACTAAAGTACCTTTAACCCCAATATAAGAGTAATACTTAAATTTGCTTGAGATCTAATCGAATAAGTGGTTAAGTCAACAATAGATTTAAGGAAAATAAAATAAAATAAAATTGGATATTAAAAGTCGGGAGGCAATAGTAGTGGTGTAAGTGTGTAATGTCTTCGAAAAATAAGTGTGAAAAAAAATATTCATGCCTTAAACTGAAAGTTCTGGAAATCTTTAAATAAATCTATTAGATAATCTATTTCACACGTCATGCATTTATTGGTAAGTAAATAATAGGCACTAAAATTATCATCTATGTCATAGAGTGTTGCCTAAGTGAAAAAAAACATTAAGACAAACTGTCAACAGATACACACACTACAGAGCATAGTTGTCACAATAAGGCTAAAGAGCTATAAAAAAAACAGAAGACAGATTAAAAAAAAACTATTTTACTTGACATAGAGAAGGCATTACCATAAACAAACGATAACACAAAGACAATAACAAGCAAATTTAAATATCTTAAATCCTCGATCCAAAAACGTTTATAAAAGCACTTGAGTTGCACAACATTGTGTATTCGTTTATAAAAATGGCACAAAAATTCAACGCGTATTAAAATATTATCTCGTTACAATACATATCAACTTTGTTAGATTTATTAGACAAGGAACGATCCGAGTATATTTACAGGAAATTATATTGTTTCTCACGTAACAAAAATAACCGTATCATTATTTATATATCGGCATAAATTGGATAATAGCAATAACATGTCTAAATACTTTTTATTATAATATAGAAACGGTGCACCATATTCATATTTAAAACTAATTTAGATATTTCTGCAAAAAATCCTAATATTCTTCTTATCCTAATACTTTAAGTAAACAATAACGGTATTTCTATAACGTCGATTTACACATTAGATGATTTTTAAAACTTTTCTGTTTGTTCCGAAATCGCGAGCATTTTAATAGCATTATTAATTTAGTATATATTACTGGCAGTATAATTACGGGTTTTGTGTGAAAAAAACGCGCGTACGTTCATGGACAACGGGATGTTTTTGACGTTTGTGTTTGAGGTTATATTTTTTTTTAGGTTATAGTTGTTTTAATCATCGCTCTGATGCGATACAGGGCTGAGTGCCGGTAGGGAACTGCCTCCGGATTGCACGCTGATCCTCCGGTGCTCCGCCAAATAATTATTGACAAATATCCGACGGCCGGCCAATATGTCCGCCTTTTGCTGTAAAACAACATCACGGTGGTGTCAGTGAGCCGACGCGGCAATGGCGGCTCGGCGGTGGCGGTAACCAAACTAATTGTGTTGCCGATACGTTGTTAGTAGAGGGGCAAAACTATATCGGGCGTTCCAAAATCAAACGGTATGTTTTTTTTAATGAAATACATTTTGGCTTTGGAATCCCGTCGCTAGAGGTGCGATGTTCAGTAATTATTAGTGGGATCTTCATGAAAGCAGTTTCCTTAGTCAGTGGCTAATGTTATCTAGGGTAGGGGCATTCACACTAGCTGGGTCGGGGCGTACGAGGGCATCCACTAGTAAATACTAATAGATATTAAAAAAAAATCATAATACTTTTCAATTACCGTGTAGGAAGCGACTACAAGGCGGTTTAGATTGAAAATCCGGTATGTGAGCTACTCCGCGACGGGTAGAAGATCTTTCAGCCAATTCGTTATTGTGTTTAAAGGTGAATTCAAATGAAATATCCGTACAATTGAAATAAATAATTTTATTAAAATGTTTGTTTTTTCATATTAAAACTGGTCGCATATATAGCCGGTTAGGAGATTATTTTTTTTAAATTAAAATAAAAACTTCTCGTTACATGAAAAATAAATTATAATAATTATTAAAAAAAATGAAATCAACTTATTAAATAAGTACTTACACAACCGAGTCAACGATAAAAAAAGGAAATAATTCTATATATAAGCCGTTTATAATTTTTGAATGATATTCAAGTTTGGATCATTTTTTCGTTTTTGTGATATAGTGGAGATATGATTTATTTTTTCGACATTTTATTCCTTTTTGTACGACAGCTTATAGTCTAGTGTACGGGTTTGTTACTGTGATAAATAAAAATGATTTTATTTTCCGTAATGTGAAATACTTTATATAATATATTAAAATAACATTGAACTTCAGGATTTCTGACAATGTAAAGGGAGACATATAAAATTCTTTTACATATATTGTACTTTACATTATCAGAGACCGACAATTACAAAATACAAATTGTGCATACTCACAGACATCTGTATACATGCATAACGCTGTAACATAAGCAGTTTCACACCTTTAAATGCGAAGCGAAATTAATTAAAATACAAGTTAAACATAAGAGAAACAACATTTGTACCAAAAAATAATAAGAAAAAAAAATAGAAAAGAAAACAATTCAACATCTCTTCAATAGATACTCTGTACTTACAATCTAAGGATCGGCCGCCATTTTGTCGACCGGCATCGATGACAAAATGGCCGCTCGCATCGTATGCGCCTCGAATACGGGGCGTTCGTCAGTTTCAATGCGACTTATCGACCTAAGAGTCGTGATTTGTGTACTGTGACGTATAGTAAGATACATAAGGTCGCTAATTGTCTGTTCGTTCGGGGGGCGAGTATGTACCGAAGAATTTGGTAGGACGTGCAATACACGCTCATGCGGCTAACTAGACGTTATTCGACTGTACCTACGTCACATTGTTACACCAGGTCCAGCGTCGTAAGTACACCGTACCACTGCCTACGCGAGTCGAACCTAAACTTACCGTTAACATCTGAAATAGAGCGATTCTGCTAAAACTTGGCGGCCCCCACCATACATAACGAGTGGCGAAAGAAAATGCTATGGAATTTGCTTCAAATTTTATTATTAATTAATTGTAAATATTCCAATACTTCACGTAACATCACGACAGACAACATTGTTCTAGTACTGTACAAGTGTAAGAGTCCCATCGTGTCGCATGTTTCAAACTACATGACTCGTTCATAATAAACTTCAGGCATGTCACAAGGGTCGGCTAAGTTGAAAAAATGAAATACTATAACATCATACAGACAGACTCGAACGTAGTCGTAGTTCGATTGCTCAAATGTCAGAAACGAGGGGTTAAAGTGGTCCCAAAATTTACTATGAAACAAACACAATGCCAACTGTGTGTGCGAGAGTGCGTCGCGTTCGAGCATACAGCAACAACGTACGCACTCTGCGGGCACAAGTTGATCGTTAAACTAACACTATCTTGGTGAATTTCAAGTCCTAGTCAAGTTAGGATTTAAAGTTACAATTCCACACGAGACGACTCGTTTCATTTGTAATAGCTATACAAAATATCACTGCTACTCCGATATACATACATAATAAAGACGTTCGAGAAACTTCTTACATATTTACAAACATGTTCGTCTCTAAAATAGCAGTGTTCGTTACTGGTTGAACGACTGACAGAAATACTTGTTACATGATAGATCCGAATGAAACCTATGTTAGGTTGCCCCGCCGCTATCGGGGCGCGCTATCGTCAAACTTTAAAAATATTCATACTGTATCTAAACTTCAACATTGTGTAACGTCAACAGCAGAAACAGGCACGATTCGGTGTATGCGCCTAGAACATCGGGCCGTCAACTTCCAACTATGCAAGTTTATTGCTATCGACTACTGCCTAGCTCTAAGAAACAGTTTCAACACTTAATTAAACGAAAAAAAAAATAATAAAAACCTTAATCTACTTAATTCCTTCAAGACTGAAAGACGTTCCTCGTGTGTATAAAAGCGTAAGTGTAAGTAATCGAGCTGTCGTGAACGCGGTCGAGATTGCGCGCGAGATTTCCGGTTTAAGTACGTTCCGGTCGAACGGTCGAGCTGGGGTGGTCGATGGTCGAACGGGGAGGGTTTCGGTCGTGCGGTCGGGGGTTGTGCGGCGTTTAGAAAATGGTGGTCTCAGTGCGCGCAGCCGGCGGCACGTCGTCGGCGTCGATGTACGCGATGTCCTGCGGCGGTGCGCGCAGCCTGGAGCGCAAGCCGGCCGCCGAGTGGGCGGACAGCCGTTCCTCCAGGTCCTCCAGCGTCGACTTGAACGCGCGCACCACACGCAGCTGCAACCAACACAACCCTCCCAGTGCGCGCCCCTATCGGTCCCTACACCCTCGCCGCTGCTAAGCGCCACCTACCGGACGCGACGCACGACGCCACCGATATACCGAGTGTGGTGTGGATGTTCCTGAGAGAATAGCGCACGCTAACGGCTGTATCCGGAGTACGGCTGCGTTCAGTGTGACGGCGGCACTACGCATACGCATGCAGCTAGACGCGGGGAATGGGTGGCCGGGCGCCACGCGCGCGCTGTCGGGAAGGAGCGCTAAAAACAAAAGAGGGGTGCTAGCGAGAGCTGCTACTGGAGCGAAGAGAGCTCACTAGATGACGTCACAAAGCGGGACGATGGGGGGGTGCTCGAGGAGTTTGGAGCATCAGTCGACAGTCGAGTGGAGACGGTGCCGGCGGACGGACGGTGCCAGATGAGGGACAGCAGGTCTACCGGGGCAGACGTGGGATGCAGCACAGACGGGGAACAGAACTATGTATTGGAAACGCTCGCAGCAAGCAGACGACACTAGTTTCACAAAACGGCGGCATTGCGTTCACGTTCAATCTTCTAGATTGGAAGCATATGATTTTTTTAAAACAGTGAGCGTTTTAAAAAAAAAATGCTCTATTGGTTTTATTCATATTTTACGAAATACTATTGTTAATCGCAAAATGTTATCTTTTATAGATTTTATGCAATTGATAATTCTATATTAAGCTACATTTTATTTAATTTTCAAAAAAAGCGATCACAACCCTCTTACAATTAGTCACAACGAAACGTATCGAGGTGCAATGTCAAAACTCCCGCGCAAATGTCTACAGCTCAAAAGCGAGCGTCATAGACGAAGGTTCTTTTTTTTTAATTTTCGCAACGCCCACCACGCGACTAGTGTCGTCCGGCCCGCCGGGCGCCCGTGCTCTACGCGCTAGGGTTGTGTACCGTGAGCGTCCGTCGCACGCGGCCCAGCGCCGCCGGCCGCCGCGCCCGCCACTACACCTCGGTCTCCAGCACAGGCCGGGGCTGCCAACAACATCTCTCAACGACGCGCGGCTCGCCCCATTCGACACCGTCCTACGTGCGCAGCCCTAGCTTTACAACTGCCCGCGCCAGATTTGGGGGGAGGGGGATCTTTGTGTTGCGTTATCATAGACCGCCACTAACGTCACTAGATATAGCGCTTCGCTCGCCTGGTGTCAGATGGGTTTTATCGTAAGTGATTTAAAAATTACTAAGAGAAAAAAAAGTACAAGAAAATTGGCGTTAAAATTGACATTTAAAAGAAAAGACAGTAAAATAATTATCACTCTTTAGAAAAAGACGGAGGACTCAATATCTACTTAAACATTTGATTCAGATAAAAATGGAAGTAAATAATAAAAAAAAAACAATAAAAATGAAATTAATAATTTCAAATTATTGTTGGTTATTTTATCGCTTTTACTTTATTTTTGTAAACTTTATCTCTCGTTCTTACCGTAAATTTTACGAAAAGAAGTTTCTTCGTTTTGTATTTTTGAGTCTGACATTAAGAATTTAGCAATATTTATACACTCAGGCGAGTAAAGCGTATTTTTGTTTGTCATTCACATCTGTAAATCTAAACTACGTCCCCATATCTGCTGTCGCTGAAAGCAGGCCAACACGGAAAGAGTGGAAACTTTTCGTAACACAACAGAAAAAAGAAACAAAAAAAAAGAGAACAAACGGAACAGTGTCTGGTGTATCTGAGGCATGTATGCGGCCATTTTGAGGCCGGTGTCACGTGGTGATACGAATATGACAATCGAAGGTGCCAAACCAAATGGAGGAACGATGAAACCGAACGAAAAACGAACAAAAAACAAAACGGAAGTAGTGTGAGAGAGAAATTCTGGGGGAAGGGGGAATTCAAACTGGAAATGGCGGTCGAATCGAGGCCTTAGCTATTGTCCTGAAGATCGACTGCTGGCTACACTACGCCTGGGCAACGCAGGGGGATGACACCTACAGATGTACATTAGGGAACTGGGCACACTACCACGGTCCTCGCCTTATCACCTACTCCGCCACTAGATGGCGTTTAGCGTCGGTTATTCGATTTTTAGATGGGGATGTTTTATTCAATGATCTATTTATTGTTTATTTTTATTTTGATTTATAACAATTATATTTAATACAGCGCATATTAAATTTCGATATACATCAAATTCCATATGCCTCTATGGTGGTGGCTCGCATTTTATATCGTCAATTTTTAGTACATGTAACATTAACAGGTGCTTAATCTATCATGCCTTGTTACGGGTTTGTTAAACATCTAATCACAGGAGCCGGGGATGAACGAACTCACCTACAAGGGTCAGTTTGACGTTTTACAACTGTGTAAAATATCGAAGCGACTTCGGTCACGTATTGAAATTTGCACAGTTGTAACGTCGGAGGGGAGAAAGCTACACGGAATCACTGTATTATTTTTTTTATTCGGATTAAATTTAAAAAAAAAACCTCAACACGTTAGTTCTACACAGTTATGATACTTACCGATCGTAGCTGCGACGCATACGGTGTTATATCTATATACAGTTAATACATTGTACGAATACTACAACAAGCCTAAACGCAAAATAACAAAGAAGGCGGTTTTATATATATACTTTTTTTCCAATTGGCAAGGCAATGCAACTACGGACATCAACACCCCATCTTTCAGTTTGACGCTTTCACCCACCCGTCTGACGACACAGCCCCCTCAAAGTTACGATTCGGACGGACAACATTCACGGACAGAAACAAAAAAAAAAAAACAACACTACAAAAACTAAACAAGGAAAAAAAAAACAAAACATGGATTAAAAAAAAATATACAAAACAACAACAACAACATAAACACTCGGAACACTGACAACACAACAGCAAAGGAAAGAGACGTGGTCGGTCGAGAACGGTTATATTTCTCAAACGGTTATGGTTAGTACGGCGAGCATACGCGGCATGCCCTCTAATATATATATATAAAAAAAATGTGTACTAACATTTTTTTGGTATTCTAATAAAAAAAAAAACAAGTATCTCTCTTCGACAAAATCTATTTCAAGAAAAAATCCACTCCACACTCAATTTGAGACGGCGGTCTCGTTCGGCATTGTACTGTACACGATTCGTTGCAAACATAGTTTAGAATTGTACGGTTCATTACTCTGCGACATTTATTGTCTGTGGTGTACAGATTATAGTAGAAAAAAAAACAACGTCTCCGCGTCGCAACGAACGTGTTACTGCGCCGTTATTTATATCGGTAACGCGTGTTAGTCGCACGCCGTGCTGGCTACCAGTATCATTCAGACAAGAGCTCTTGGGTTGCTTTGGATCAGTAACGAGGATGTATCGGGTTGGCGTATCACAAGCAAAGAAAAAAAAAACACTATTCTTAAAAATAATAAACAATTAGAGAGTAAGAAAAAAAAACAGACAAAATATAAGTAAGTAGTTGGAAAAAAAAATCAAACAGTCAGTATGACTCAGAGCGGAAAATAAAAGACAGAGGAGAAAAAAGAGACAGTCATATTCATACCGCGATGTTGTTCATGTTGAGTAAATTATATATATATATATATATATATAT
>DWHO01001963.1:0-14200 GCA_018247575.1 Eurytides lysithous rurik | reverse complement strand
CTTTTAGCCTATGCGGCTTTATAAAGCTTCATCGGATCGCCGAATCCGTGGAAATGCTAGTTTCCACGAATTGGATTGCTAGTTTCCACGAATTGGATAGTGGCGGTACTACCATACAAGCGCAAGAGTCCGGCTTGCCCCACTAAGGAGTAAAATTTATAAATCTTACAAACTCCCGCAACGCTCAAATTTAAAAATAAATTATTCGGGAATTATGTGCTAATTAAGATTTATAACCCTTAGTCTTGTGAATCGTCCGTTTGTTTTTATAATATGTTTATACTTACAAATTAGAATAGATTTAAAGCAAACCAAATTATGTTGCACTTATCGTATGAAGTAATTGATAATTCTTAGAATCTTTCATTTCCACCCAAGTTTTCATATAGCTTAGTACGCTTATAATAGACGTTTCAATTTTTTATTGGCACATACTACAATTATACTAAAGTTGTGGTTTTTATGAATGTATTATGCACGTCATTATAATTTGGTTCAGTGTCAGCCTCTATGTCATAATAGTTTTAGGAGAACCGCAATTTTGCGCTATGTTTTAGGTTCGAACCCCACACATGTGGATGTCAGTGATTTCATGTTTGTGAATATCCTTGCAATACTGGGTTATTCATAAAGATTGGGCATTGGTATTTTCGTACATATCTTTTTTTTTATTTTAAAGACTGTAGCCAAATTTAAAAATTTTACGGTGGTAGAGCCGTGCAGTAGCTACCGTTGCTGAATGTTCTGGCTAGAACCGAATATTTTCTCGATAGGAAAGCGGCGTCAAGCGGAAGTGTTTGTGCTTTCGCGTTACGTCCGGTGAGTGAGGTGGCCGGTGGCCCACCCTCTCCCTCCTTTTCCTGCCTTTCCCTTCCAAAAATTCCCACCATAAAGGCCGGCAACGCACTTACAAAACGTTTGAACGTTGCAAATGTCCATGGGCAGCGGTTATTGCTTTTCAACCGGTGAGCCGCTTGCCCGTTTTCCCGCCTACTCCATAAAAAAAAGAAGCTTTTAAGCTAATAAAAAGTTTGCGAAACTCGAAATCCTGTGAAATCGGAAAAACGGATAAATTATTACCGCCGTCGAAAAGTTTTGGAACCCGCAACCTTAGATTGCTAATAGACTGTATTAATTGACGACACTGTGATAATTAATCGTCTACCCCGATGACCATCACGGTGGTTGTTAACCGTCCCTGCGAGAAAAAACATCATTGTATCTAATTTATACAGCTAAAAACCAATAAGATTAAAATGTACATATGACACACTTTTTTTATATTACATCATGGTGTCAACTGCGAAATAAAAAAAATGTAAAAACAAAAGATAGAGAAAGAAACCACTCGGGCGTACCGTGCGTTTAATTTTAAATGAATGCAATATCGTAACTCAATTTTCCACGTGTAATGTACAGGTTGGGGGTTAGCCCTGCAGTTGACGCGGCGCCCGCGGCGTGACTTCAAAGGAAATATAAATGTATGAATTGTTTAGCGCAAATCTACCCGCTGGCGGCGGGGCCCTTTGGACCTTAGGTGCCGGATTTATATAAAATTCGTTACTGTAACCCTTATGATGTATACGATGTTATAAATATGAATAATGTTTCGGGTGGGGCCAATGCGGACTTTTTAATTATCAATAGGTTATTTCATATCTGTAAGCAATTTATAATGTAAAATTACATCTTTATTTACAATAATAAAAGATGTTTTGAATCCAGAACTGAAAATAATTATACGTAGTTCAAATAAAGACATACAATTATATATTTTGTATAAATAAAAGATTACATAAAAGTCATTTCCTAAACGATAAAGTAGCATAATCTAAAAAGAATTTAAACTAAAGCCATATACAGAATTTTCATGTTGGTTTCCCAAAACGATTTGCAAGTGCAAATGTAATAATTTGTAAAAAACTAGAGCAATCGAACGTTTACGGACTTACTTAGCGTTGTTTCATATAAGTAAATAGGGTTCCACCTATATCCAAAGAACCAACCGATCGAATGCTTAATCGCGACGTAAACGGAAAAAAACGTCACCCGCAGCCTTCGTGCGACATCAAAAGGAAAACCTAATGCGCGGAGGCGACATCGTTTCCCCCGTGAAATATTAACCTGGGCCGATGTTAGCGCTCTGTCATTTCAGGGTTAATGCCGGTATTCTCTTTATTCTAGTACGATTGCTCGGAATTATCCGCTTTAACGAGCTGCTTCCTCCTCGATTTGTTTTACTTGGTGTTTTTTTTGCGCCGCCTTCGTCGGTAATTGTATCGTGGGTGTTTTGCTCGCGTCTCGGCGGAACGTTTTTTTAAATCGATAATTTAAGCACTGAGTTTGCTGCATTACATAGTTTAATGTGTGACATACGTCGTTTTGGCATAAAAAGCTTTTACGTCGAATAATCAATATCTTAGATGAAAATTTGCGACTGCATACAAACATGACAATTTACAGTGATATTTTGGAATAATTTTCCCGAATGATTAATTTAGTGCAAATAATCAACAGACGCAAATATTTTCCGTCGCGCTAAACAGAAAATTATGTTTTGCAATGAACGTCATAAATACATAGGAAGTAGACTAAATGAATTTTCATTGTATTTAAATTGTTTTTGTCGTATATATGTATACATGATATGATATCAAAAAAAAAATAATAATTCAAATAATTACTTTTGATATCAGATGTAACCATATTAATTGACGTACATACACATTACGTGTACCAACTATGCGTATATGCGTAGTTAAATGGTTGTCCATAACATCAATATAAACAATCCATTGGTAACATTGTCTAACTCATTACATTTTTCTTGAATTCTAATTTGTTAAACTAAGACGTTTACGATACGGACGGACAAAGAAATAGCCCAGACGATTTTCACAAGATTCAACACTACAATTATTTACTGCAAATATATTAACTTTGCTATTTTCCGTATGGAGTAGCTTGAGCATGTCATGTTGCGCTGCGACAGCGTAATTTGATTGAAACCTAAGTAGGAAACGCTCGCTAGAAAGTATCATAAACAGTTCAAGGAATCTTAATATCTTACACAGGCGTCCGTGCTTACCCATAAACCGCTGCGGACACGAAAAAATCCGCCCGTTGCGGTCCCATAAAGTACCTATACGGTATGACTCAAACGCAATAAGTCTATTTTAATTACTAGCATCGATATCGGCAGATTCCTGTCTTGCCTACTCGGGAGCTGCGTCCGACTTTAGAGATGTGACCGCGACCCACAACGCTAATTGTCGATATGAGTATTATTTTGCACTACTTAGAATTTAAGGTTTGAATAATATGTACATAGTACATGTTTATTTTAGACGGCTTATCATTTAATTTATTATGAATTTATATGATAAGAAATGTAAAGAGGTTTCCGGGGGTCGTGGAAAATAAAAAAAACCATAACTTGTAACTATGTCGAAGAGACCTGCGATCGATTAAAGTTTTTGTTACAAACTTCCCATATTTTATTCATGCAGTCTAGTTGCAGTTGTTTATAGGTAATATATGCGACGTAGATTTCACTACGTGTGATTATTTTAATTAACATAACATTTTTACACATTTTTAATTATTATTTCATTGTTAATTATTTCAACACAACAAAGTATTTTAAACCTTTCAATAATTCTTACCACTCCTTTAGCACCTTCTTTAATGCTGTATAAATTTTAGCCATTTACCTAGAAATAGCAAAATAAATTCAAATGGAAAGTTTGAAATTGGAATTAGAACTATGTGAAACCAAGCCATCGATATCGTCAGTCTTAATTCAATCATGTCGTCTAACACTATCTAACACAAACAAGGCTCGATAACGAGGTGAAATATTCACGGAGTTAAGCAACACAATCAACATTATGGCCATCCTACTCGCACTTACTGCTTGGGGCAACGTCGCTGAGAGAAAGGAAAAAGACGGCACGCGCCTGCGGCACATACAAAGGGGTCGATCTCTCTTTGATCTCGCCGCCGCGCGTGCGTACGTAATGTTTATCAATGTGTGCTTCTATGCAGATGAGTCGCGACCGAGAATTTGATAATTGCAAAGATTTATGTGTGCTTTTCTAAAGACCAATATGCAAATTATTGTGGCATTAAAAGAGAAATAGTCAAATCAATTGATTAGCTAATTTCTTGTCCTCTAGAAAATTAAAATGTTTCATTAAAGTGAATTGGAGATAATAAAGCAAAATGATATTAAAGAAGCTAGCGAAAAATTTGGTGCATCAAAAGACATAATGAGCCGCAATAATTATTAATTATTGAGCCCCTAAACAATAATTTGAAGAGATTCTAAACAATACTATGAGAAGTCTTGATAGACTCGTTAATATCATAGATAGTTAATGATTTAACGCGACTTAATAATTAGTGTTCCTATATTATTTGGACACAAATATATATACTTCTTTTTTATATGAATCATTCATTTTATATCACGGAATCTTGTGAATAAAATTCACAAAATCCTACAGAGAAAAGTTCATATTTATAAAAACAGCCTATCATAATTTTGTTATACATATATTAAATATTCAAATTCTCTACTCGAGTCACAAATTTAGCGGAAGTTTCAACATTTTATTGTACTTATTTAATATTTAAGATGTTCATAATTTTCTCATATTTTGTGTTCAACGTTACGGTGATACAATAAAGTATTTTTTACGACCCGAATTAGCATATTCCGGCGATAAATGGATTATTGCGTGCATTATTATGAAAATTATTCTTACCTACATTCAAAATTTATGTGGTCATGCACCTTTTGTGACCACAGTCAAACGATCAAATGGTTTATTAGGATTGAAGTTAATCACAATTTCAGGTGGTACAAAATTTTTCAAAATCATTTATATATCGAAGATGAATCGGTTCAAATTTCATGGTAATCATTGGACAAAGAAATTTGTTCATCAGTGGACCAGTTGTGGCTGATTCGACGATCATATACTGAACATCTTTAATCTTCTTTTTTAATTCTTCTTTTACCTCTCCTACCTCTTTTGCTTGTTGCCTTTGTAAAAACTTATTATAGATTCTTAATTTAATATTTATTTATTTAAATAAATGTTCAAAATGTATCACTCTAATTAAAATCAGAGGGTTTAAATTATATTGAAAAAACACTCAAAACATCCCGTCCGTGTAAAAGTCAAAATTGGATTTTACAGATAAGGTGGACATTCCAACGTTAAAAAGCTAAGACAATGCATACAGAATAAAAATTTCATTTGCTAGGTTGGACCAATTTTGGTGAAAATTATATCACTATACTATTTGAATGTAATTTCTACGACGCTGAATAAGACAGACATCAGGTTTGGAGTAAAATTACTTGTTGCCTCTCAACACTCCATTGGCGGTCTAAACACTCAAGTCTCAACTGACGAACAAAGTTACTTCGAAATTGTTGCCGCAAAATTTCTCAGCAAATAAAACTTTTAGCGAAATTACCATCTTTCTCGCAACCAAATTAAACTCGTATCGTTTTGAATTGTGGGACACAATATAACGGATATTAAAGGAGCTACGGTTAAGGGGATCCGGAGTACAATCTTTAAAAATAGGATTGCTATTCCACTTTTAAGCGTGGCTAATAAATAACTACCAGTTAATAAAAGTCTATGACAATATGAGTAAATTTTTCTGTGTGGTCTAATAAATGTAATTATAATTTGCACTACAATCATTACAAAGTGATTCACAATTTATCTAAAATATTCTTTTCTTGTATATATTGATTGTGGCACTGTTAGAGGTGTTAGTTGTCAATTTTTATTTTCTTTTTATTACCCGTTAGTATAGTGGAAAATAGCAAGACGTCACCTACTGTTAAAACCGCCGTACAGCTACAACGTTACGTATCAGATGAAACGCAAATCTAAAAAAAATCAAATATACACCAGTCTTCCATAAAGATCTATGAGATTTTGATTAGTATAAATATAAAGACATCCACCACCATTCCACGTGCAGATCCACTTTCCTAAAACACAGTGCTATGCACTTTTTTTCATTGCACGAGCCCAAAACTGATGATGGTTGGTTGTTTCAATGGATGGATAATTTGTTCTATCGTCTTTCTTCATTTGTTAGAATGTCTCAAAACCGGCGGATAAATAATTGGCAATAAAATGCCCCGGTCGACCATTTTAAAATTATTCGAAGTAGGCACATTAATGGTTAAAATACAAGCTGTTATATATTTGTCAAAATATAAAAGGTATCACAACTTTCTGATTCTGTATTTTTTCATTATTTATCTAAAACATCCTTGCTATAGGGGCACCCTAAGCGCAATACCAGCCACATGCTTACACGTAGTACTGATGGGGATGTGATGGGTGACGTCGCTGTTGCGTGAAGTACTAATAATAGCTAATGCATTTCCACGGCCCCGTGTCTAACAACGTCCGCGACCGTAGAACGGGGTGGATTAACTGATAACCTGCCTGATAAGATGTCGTAATCCCGCCGTAATGACGCTCAACGCGCGCTCGGATGTCTGCACCGGTTTATCTACTTACGCAGAGGAAATAAATCACTTTGTTGGGATTCAATTTCCCTCGTACTAAGCTTCAGTAGCGGAGCGACATTTTCGCGCAATGTAAAAATGTCTACAATAAATCATTTTAGTTGTTTACCCTTTATATAATTATTATTCTCTCTATTTATATTGTCGTAATAAATGCCACTTTCCATTTAGATGATATCGAAATAAAGGAGTTTCGGCATCCGGAAAAATTAAGGGAAAGAAATACTTCCAGCCCTTTGTTTAATCGCGCGTCAAAAGATCGAAACGCAAACTACCGGCGCGCCTAGTGAAAATTGAATGTAATTCTCGCGCGAGAAACTAAAAAAAAAAACTGAGCAAGGGAAACGAGAAAATTCGAAAGGCCCCGATTTTCCTGTCCATTGTCGTTTTCTATTTTTTTTTCATCTTATTTAGCGCTTTGTCGGCGAGCCCTTTGAAGTCCCTACCTCCCCCTCCTCTAAGGGGTGTTACAAATTGCGCTACGGCCGTATTTTGAAGCGTAAACACGGCCCGCTACTATTTGTTCATTACTCAATTTCACACTGTCAAATTAATTGACAAAGCGGGTTCCGTAAGGAAGGATTAATGAAAAGTATTGCATTGAAGTAACAGGTCCGTTAAGATTTCTGTAGTAAAACGTAAATTTAAGAAACAAAATAGTGTTGTTCAATAATATCTACCAAGTACATGTATTGTTCGCTTATTAGACTTACATGCAGGTAAATTTAACAATCTCTTTTAAAGACTATTAGATAAAGCACAAGAGAAACGTTATTTCCAAATAACGTAGTTGTGGAGGATATTCCCTTCAATCCGTATTTAAATTCAAATCGTCTTGCTATAGATTCGAGAACATCGCGTTGGCACTGCGTAATCTACGCGAGTTTAGAGTAAACCGGGTGCTGCGAAGTTTGACAAGTTGGAATGACAACCGACGTTGACAGTGGAGCGAGTTGCCTCTGCTCGGGCCGCCACATCAGCAGACTTCTGATCCAGAAAGTATTCGCAAGCACAGCATTATTCTACTAACGCTGACAAGTATAGTCATTTCGAAAATATTTGCATACATAACTTGAATAAAGTTATTAAATTTAGAAAGCAACATCTTTTTTGGTTGTGGGTATGATAAATTTTTCTTTTCAGATTTATCACGTGATTTTTACAGGTAAGATTAGTTGAAAAGTTATTGCACGACAGTTCTTCTGTAGTAAAAAATCTGTTAGAATCCTAACTCATACGTGGATAAAATACATTTCAGATCTTATATGGGAAGAAGTTAGGACTGTAGATCAAATTGAAGCAGTCGGATATATCGGTGATGTTATGAGACCAACTGTGGAATGTGGGCATGGAACCAATAAGTTATAGTTAATGAAAACAATATACAAACTCATTTATCTATAGTATTTTTATTGCGTCTGCGAGACGATATGACGATGATATAAATTAATTAGCAGTATAATTATGGGACAACCAAGTAGACAAAGAAAACGTCGTTATTTTATTGTATTATTGTGCGTTTTTAGAATTTAGCTCTCATAAATCAAATCAAAATGTATTTATTCAAATAGGCATTTACAAGCATTTATGAATCGTCATCTTTCAGTATCCTGTGAAAACCAAAGTTGTGACGCCACCCCAAAGCACTTTGTCGGAAAGATTTGTCTTTAACACTTATATTTATGAAAGGCAGTATTATGTAGTACTTTATTTAATAGAAAAAGTGGCTAGACTATAACAACACAGCACCACAGATCCTTTAATTGTTTTATGGATTAAGCTGGCGGCTCACTTTATGATAAGTGATTACCGCCGCTCATGGACAATCACAGCATTATAGAACTTGCAAATGCGTTGCCAGCCTTTAAGTGGGAGAACTTTTTGGAAAAAGGGAGCGAGGAGAAGTAAGAGGCAGGAAGGAAGCGAAAGGGGTGAGGGAGGGAGGAAGAAGTAGAAAGGGGAGTGAGTGAGGGAGTAAAAACACTTCCACTTTACGCCGATTTTCAGTGAGGTCGTGGTACTTATCCAGTTGTAGCTGACCCATTCAGCAGCGGGACCTATCACTGCACTGCATGGCTCTATCACCGTAGAAAAACTTGACCCTTGTCACCAGAGATTTTAGATGTCATATTTCTGTGCTCTGTAATTACGGTGGCAAAATTCCCTCTAAACCGGTACACAGTAGAGCTCACATTGAGCCTGGCAGCTAAATAAGTGGCAATGCAGTGGCACCACTGGTGGTGGTTTAGAAATCTTTAACAATTACGTTGTAATTTCCTAACGTTTTACGATTGGTAAAGTGCTTATTGTCTAATGACTTATTCGCTTTAATATTTGTATATTATTTATATATGTTAACCGCCTCCGTGGCCTAGTGGTATAGGCCCGCAGTTTACAAATCGGAGGTCGTGGATTCGAATCCCGCGGAGTGCAATAACTTTGTGTTGTTGTTTCTTAGTTGGATTAGGGCATTACGGGCTGATCACACTGTCTGAAAAGTAAGATGATCCATGCGTCGGATGGGCATGTAAAAAGTCCGTCGACGCAATCTAGTGGTGGCTTGCAGAAGTCGTCCTTAAGAGGTCAGTTTGATCTCTTGTAGATCGGCCGCCGTGGTTGGAATCGATAGGAAGGACATTATTATTATCATATCGACAACAACGTACCAATAAACATTAAATTGTTGTCGCACCAGAATTTATGGACCAAAACAAACTGTGAATGTTTTGGACTGGTGTACACAACAAAATAGAAATAATCACTGATGTTATTCTATCGATCCTCTGTGTTAAAAATGCATCACATATTTCAAATTATCAACATTGATGGAAATCTTTCCCATGGCCATAATGTCAACCGAGACTTTGGATTGATCGTGCTTTACTTTCGTGAAATGAATAAAGATGAACTGGAACTGGTCGCATTTAGAAAGCGGACAGTTAGTGATGAGCGATTTTAACAAATCAATTGGATGTTGAAAACGCAATAAATTTGAAGCTACGAAAAACAAATTCAGGTCAGCTGTGATAAGGCCGAGCATACGATGTGAACATTTCTGTTCTGTATATAATTAATAAATTAAAAAAGGAAAAGTCCGGCAAAAACATACCTGAGCTGTATTTCAAGTAGAACCGCTGAAAACATAATTTGATATAAAAACGAATAAAAGCCGGATCAATCAAACTCCTCTGTGATATTTAATCTATTGACGAGTTATAAAAACGTCTTTTGATTTTGCAACGTAGAGCACTCCGTCCAATATATCAATATTCAAAGTGCATATTTGAAGCAATTTTATTAATATACAAAATAGTTGATGAGACGGCGGCGCTTGCTCCCGCTTCATCATCGCAGTAAAACTATTCATTACAGAAAGTATTTTGTTACAATTTATAAATCCGCTAATCATAATTCTGGGCGGATGCGTGCCTCCATTTTCTCCTTTGCCCGAGGATCCACTGGGGCCGGCTTACGTATTAAACAGGGCGATAAATCAAAATTTTCACTGTTCCGCCTACCACGAGATTTAATATAAATGAGATTATTAGAAAAAGCAAAAATATACTGTTACTCGGCAGTGCCAGATTGGTCGCTTTTTCATAAATCATAGGGCACTTCGGAACGGTCTTCTGACACACGGACGTCAGATTTTTTTAGTAGTACAGTGGAATCGGCATTGAAATGTTAAGTGAACTAAACCTTGGACTGTTCGAAAACAATGTGTTCGAAAAATTTGTCTTGGTTGGTTGAAAAACGTGATTTAAGATTTTAAATCTAAGTTAAGCGTTTAACAACATACTTACACTAACATTAACAAGTCAAAAAAGATAATAGTAATGATAATATCTTATAATCGGAAAGTGATTCGTGATATATTAATAACTCTCTGAAACTCGTGTCGGTCTCTGGTGAAAAATACCTCATTGACTGTAAAATACAGCAATATAATATTGCAAAATCGTCTGTTATAATTTTTTTTTATTAAATCGTGTATAATAATACAATTTCTATATATAAGACTAAAATTTAAAATTAAAGAGCTTTGTTTCATATTTATTATTTCAATTAATGCGCGGAACGAATTACACAAAGCAAAATATTATAAAGTGATTATTCAATCTTATTAAACTTTATTGAGAACAATTAATATTACGCGTGGAAGCATGTGAGGACATTATTTATAGTTTTAATTTACGACAAATCTAGGGTAAAGATATGAAATATTTTTTATGACACAAAGCTACACGAGCTGTATTAAAAGAAAGACGTAATAAAAACGTGCAATTTGGATTAAAATGTCATAACATTCCAGTTCATGCAAAAATATTAAAGAATACGCGTCTCTTCGACATCCTCTTTCTTTATTCACTTTATGGTTCGATTATAAATTTTCTTTGATAATTCAACTGAATTATGCGTCTGGTTGTTTTACAATTTGAATACCGCTCTACTTATGTTCAATGTCATAAATACCATTTCCTCAACTTTACTGCGCGTGGCGTTTAACATACTCGCGTTGTATACTCGTAAGTCACAACGATTACGGAAAATTGATGCAAACTGTCCGAGATGATGGCAGCATCCTTATGGCCGCGGCATTACTGCTATGTACTACTGCTGCCCCTAAACGCATTAAAAAGTACCGGGTACCCGTATCGCGTTTATATTGGCCGTTAATATTTATCACCTATAGTGTGCTCCGTTAGCAAATTGCTGATGCATTGATGTAGCGATGATAGTTACTAATGATGAGGTATTGCCAATGGTGAGGATTAGGTATTGAATAAACAATCCGCTGGATGAATGGAAGGGCGATTTCCAACCGCAAAGACCGTGTGTCCCGCGTGCACAATAAATCTAGCGAGCAACTCTTCAAAGCGAAATTTTAAATATGCATAAAAACGTCAAATGACGAAATTGATGGCACCATATCACGACGCCGAAATGAATTTTAACGAATGATATACTCACAAAAGACGGCGGAACGATTTGTAAAAATAAAATGTGAGGACAGCGCTGGCCGGCCATGTCTTAGTGCTTGGGCAACTAATATTTATAAATCTAACTTTTCTGTCTAAATTTAGTTTCTATATAAGATAAACATTTTGAATGTTTCTTAATAAAGAAATATTTGCAAAAATAGCTTATAGGCGACGAATGTGTTGTTTCATGTTTTATGTGAACCCGAGCATACAAGCTAACTGGAGCAAATTACACTTCTTAAATAGTCAATTGATGACTGTTTTGAATATCACGAGTTAAGAGTCGTAACTCGTTTAAAATTCTTGTACTCAGAGACAGGCTAAGAATCGAACCACTTACTACGAAACGCATGGAAGTGCTTAAAATGTTATTCTAATCTAAATTCGAAATAAAGACAATAACACCGTTGGTCGGCGTTTCATACGTAGTGCACGATCGAACCTTTAAAAGCTAATGTTGTTTTCATTCGCGGTGCGTGCGCGACATGATGATGTTTTTTATCTAATAGAGCTTGAACATCTTTCGTAATTACCAGCTAACACGAGAACAGGGGGGTAAAAAGTAGTAGGCCGTTCCAATGCCCATCACACGTCATTATGTTGAGGTGACACAGCGGGATGTGTACATAAAACTTGCAACTGTACACCCATAAACGGCCGAGTGGGGACCACACACGTCCCACCTGAAACGACTCAATAAAGCGTAGACACACGTTCCGCATTGTGCCACTGCACGAGACGATCTGATGACCGATGAGCTGAGACGCAGCAGGATGACGCTTAAATGGCGACATAAAAATTATTCAACGCAAAGATGCATTGCCTTGTAATGAGCGTATAAATCTACAGTAGAGCCAATATCTGTCCCGTGGTAAGGGGCGACTTAATAGATGATGCGCTTTCGCACCATCTGTCTTCAGTATGAATACGTTTATACCAAACAGATTTATGGACCTTAAAAATTCACAAATAGCCCAATCTGACCCAGATCAGTTAGACTAACTGTAAAGATGATCAATGGCTGACTATTGGTTTCGGAGTAGCAGGTCGTAGGTTCGATTCCCACCCGGGGCAAAAATTTGTACGAACTAAAAATATTTATTTCTCTGGGCGTTTGTCCGCGTAAAATTTATGTATGCAAAACACCCTTATAACCCTATATTACGATAGGGGCAGCGCTTTTTTAAAAGAAAGAAAATAAATAGAGTCACGTGGGAACAGAATCTTTTCGTCTCTAAACACGATTACAAGCTTTTACGTTTAATGGAGACGCAATAAAAACCATTTTAATTTTAAACAGGTCAGCTTGATTGCGAGTTTAATTATGCATTAGTCAGTGAATGCCGATACATGCTTTTTAATACGATCTTATACGGGATAGATTATAATATTGTATATAAAACTCCTGCTGCAAAAATAGATAGTATTCCGCCCTCGCAGAACACTGATTACAACACTGTCCAGTGGTGGAATAAAAGTTGTAGTTGTGTATCGGCGGTATTCATCATTTGCCATCTAGTGAGCGGTTCACTCAGTCATCTTTCACAAAAAAAAAACTTTAAAATAAAAATTGAACGTTTCTTCCAGCAGCGTGACAAATTTAAAAATAAACTCGAAGCAAGCAAGCATTTGCAATTCGTTTATTAAATAAACATGCTCTCATCTATTAGTTTTTAATGGTTTAAAAGGAATCGTTAATGGAGGTAAATAAATTTTTATTTTATCATATATGGGTGTGTCGCAAGATACACAAATTAGACCACTGGTATACTTTCCTTTCATATAGATGCAATAAAAAGCTAAAACGGTCGCGACGTTCCTGTTTCGATCTTGGACTCGTTTAATTTACTAATTGGTCATTATTCTTCCATATAACGACCCAATTAGACCCAATCAATCCCTGGTATAACGTTTAACGTTGCAGGGGCATAATATATTATTGATATATGACAGAACGTAGGAATTTACAGCCGCCGGGAGTTAATGGATATTGAAAACTCGATATCGTTCGAATTGTAAGAACGTGGAACCGTATTTATATTAAAATCACTATCAATAATCACATTTAAAACATGCTACGAATCGAATGGGAATGGTTAGAATCATCTAAAATATTATCTGGGAATGGGGTTCAAGGATTATTTATGCGACTGTTGCACCATTCGATTCGTGTAGGTTTTGTAGTGATGGCGTGGTATTGATATTATGGATAATATTATGTAAATGGAAGTCATCGTAAAATGATTTAGTTATTTTATTACAGAGCTTTTAAGTGGTGGAACACTTTTTCTTAATTTACTTACGGATTTATCACGCCCTTGCGCGTTATGCACATCTAAGCACTCATGTGCAAGCACTACCGTATCCTGGTTAGAATTGCAATGTTTCCAACTGATGCAGATTCAAGCAAGCGGAGTTTTGAACATTTGCAGATCTAAATATTGCGTAGCAGTATGCTGTTACGGACAAACGAGAGATTTACCATCAGGTGCATGTCCTGATGGCCTCG
The DNA here is from genome assembly GCA_018247575.1 of Eurytides lysithous rurik. Taxonomy (NCBI): domain Eukaryota; kingdom Metazoa; phylum Arthropoda; class Insecta; order Lepidoptera; family Papilionidae; genus Eurytides; species Eurytides lysithous. The sequence goes on along the minus strand of DWHO01001963.1, from coordinate 138 downwards.
TTCGATCCGAATATTGACCTTGTTTTTACTTTTTCAATAAATGGTTCAAGTGACCACAACAAACTCACGCATTGGTTCGACGTTGTAAGTGTCCACGGGCGGCGGTCGACACTTGCATGGTCGCAAGTTAACATGTGT